>SNQJ01S0108362.1:0-27200 GCA_010110895.2 Picea sitchensis
GCCCTAGTGGTTTTTCAGATGGAAGGGAAACTGGTAGTGACAATGCAGGAGGGATAAGAGGAACTTATGGATTATTCATATTTCCCTTGGATTGACATATCCACATGGAAGACACCACCTGTTTGTCTTTTGGCTGAATTAGATGTAGGGTTGGTGAGTGTTTCTCCAGATCATGGATAGTCATGGTCGGGGATTCATGAAGGTCCTATTGTTTGAACTCCAGTTTTTTCTCAAGGGTTCAATCCTCTTGGAGGTTTTCCTTCTTAATCGGTGGGGGTTTCATTTTCGACGGAGGTTCTGGGTGATTCCACAACAGATTGTAAATAAGGTTCTATTGGTGATCTTCCTCTCCTGGAGAATTGTTTTTCCTCTGCATTTTTGGAGCCATTTTTTGGGATTCCATCCTCTACACAGAATCTTGGGAAGTGTTGACGCTTGAATCTGTTAGGACCGAAATGATAACCTCATGAGGATGTAAATCCCCCTGCGTTTTTATAGAGGTGGTACTCATCTTTAATGTTTTCTTGGGACTCTAAATATTCAAAATATGGGACTTTGCAGAAGTTCAGCATGGTAATCAAAGAAATATAAAAATAACAATAAATAAAACGTTTTGTTTTGTTTTTAAAGAAAGTTCTTGAGAAATGATAGACAAAATTTCCTCACATCCATCATAGTTAAACTAAAGATTTCTGATCACATAAAAATAAAAAGAAGATGGTTTGCATGCATAAGAGAACTTTAACAGAGTGAACATGGGCATCTCAAATAAAGATAATGATATATTAATCTCAAATACTTTATACCCAAAACTCAGAGTTACAAAGCACACTCAAAACTGATCTCGAAATAGCTCTATTGAAATTTCTAAAATATATATAGTTTGTTACATATTCTTTGAAATTTAAAATGTGTTTGTACTTAGGACTAGCATTGGGGATCACACATACCATAAAGAAAATATAAACATGAATTAATCTTGTAGAAGGAGGATGATGGGTGGTAAAAGAACAACAAGATCTGGAAAGAAGAAAATGAGAAGTTATCAGACTTCGGTTAAACCTTTCTAGTCAAAGAAGCAAAGTAACTAGATAAAATACATGATAAAGAAAGAAATATATGATCAGCATAAACTTACTATGATGGTCTCTCATGTCTTCATTTTCTTGCTGCTGTCATTTTATTGTCTTTATCGATGGTTACAAGAACCGTCTCAAATGTTTCTTACCCTTTTAGAAATTCCCATACAAGTTATTCTTGAAAATTTTTCTTTAATTAATTCCTCATTAATGAATTCACATCATTAATACAAGTATATTGAAAGTGGGCCCCTCTCCTTTTTTTAATAAATTTTTTAATTAAAATTTTATTTTTTGAAATTTAATTAATTTCCCTTTAAAAGAGGGTGACTGTGTTTTAATTATATGGGAATTATAATAAAGTTTTTATCCATGGAAATAATTTCATATGTGATCTTCATATTCTTTTCTTTCCAACGATATAAAATTTGTCCAAAACCGTTGCCTGGATCTCAAGATATGATCTCGTGAAGTTGAGTTGTCACGTAGGCCGATTGAAAATGTAGCTGAATAATATTGTAATTTATGAGAAAAATGTATCAACTTTCAGTACTTGAAACCTATACCACCATATTCTACGTTGAAATACCTTTCCAACGGTATAAATGTTTCTACAAATGGAGGTCGGGAGCTCAATATATACCCTTTGCAAGATCGTGACTTAGCCACCGTCGATCAAGTTTGATTGGTAAATGTGGGCCCTTGATTTAATTTCGACCTCCTTTGTTGAATTTTGACTTTTCTGCATTATTATTATCCCACATGTATGAGAATAAAATAATATTAGTGGTATATAATATTAAGTGTAACGTACACTTGGCAATAAATAAAGAAGAGAGGAGACTATGGAGTTTGGAGGATTCGACCCTTGGAAAATTGTTGAATATAATAATAATTTTTCATGCCCAGTCAACCACCAATATGCCTAGTCATCAATGATGAGTCACTCAACCAAATGTTTCCACATGTCATCACTCGGTAGGCCAATAATATGCCAATAAGAATCTGCCATATGTCATCCAATAAAATCACGCCATGTGCCACTTTTTTGTATGCTGCCATGTGTATCCATTAATTAGTTTCCATGTGGCACTATCCATTTAATTTCTATGTGGATATTTATCATTGGTTAATAAAGTGCCATGTGTCACTTGGAGATGTTCCTCATATAACTTAGGATAGGAAAAATATTATTAAAATAATATGGCAGGGCATGAGTTTACGTGAATGCAGAGGTAGGTGAGGAAATCACCACGACGGTAATACATAGTAAGGAATGAGTGCAAAAAATTCTAAGTGTAGGTGAACTGGAGAGGAGAGGTAAATAGTTGTAAAATATTCTAATTCTTGAGAATCGGTCAGAAGGACTTGCATATAACATATGAAATAAACATCACCAACCCTCACCAACTCACGAACCCGTGAACCCACGGTAACTCATATATATTTGGCTAAGTGTTGGAGAAGTTACATAGTAAAGAGTAAAAAGAGTTGTGTGGATTATGAAGGTGGCATAAGTCAAAGTGCATTGTGAGGGTAGCGGAGATAAAACATACTCTAAAGAAATATTACCAAACCGCGGTAAGCCATAGTAAATAAGACTAAGTCTGGAAAGAATATAATGGATCAGGTGAAATATGGAAAGAAATATGGAAAATATGAAAAATGAAAAGAAATATATGGGAAATAAAAGGAATTACATGAAATTTGGGAAAAGAAAAAAGGGAAAAGGAAAGAAATGGAAAAATGGGATAATGAAAATGGAAAGGAAAATAAAAAGAATTGGGAAAATAAAGGAAAATGGAAATGAATGTGAACATGGAAAGGAATAAAGAAAAATGGTTAAGTGTGGAAAATGGTAAGGGGAATATGAAAGTAATGAGACAATGGGAAAAATGACTAAGTGTAAAATGAGAGAATGAATAGAGGTGAATGGAAATGAGAGGAGAGAACATATTACTTAGAACATTTTTCATATTTGTTTTCTTGTAATACCTCCATTGGAATTCTGGACAGAAGTATGCGTATCTTGGTCATGGAAACTCCGTTTTTGATTCCCCGAAATGCATAGTGAAGCTGATATCGAGGGATATGCAATGAACATATAATATTTCAAAAATATTCATCTTCCAATATTTTATTATTATTATTATTCCAGGAGCGAGAACATATAAGTGACCAAGTTTTGGTCAACAACTGGCTCCAACTGTGGGACAATGAACCCCTGTGGGTTGCTGAGAACACTAGAATCTTAAGACCAACTTCATTCTCCATTGGGATATGGAGTCATCTTCAAAATGAACTCTTGTAATTCTTCTTCTTTCATGGAGTTATCTTCAAACTTCAATATGAAAACTGCCTTATTATGCAAAACTGAAGTGAAGAAACAAAATATGTACATACATGATCTACCCACCCTAACTTACTTGAAAGAAAGGGGCACCTTAGGTGTAGACAGATTTCCAATGGAGCCATTCAAGCATTGATCTGATTTGTGGAATGAACTCCAAAATTCTGAGATATGTTGGGACTTATAACAATGACTCATGGGCAATCTCAATATGTATTGGAGGAAAATTATACCAATTATGGTGAAGATTTGATTGCATTGTTGGGAGAACAATGCTATGGAACCATAATTCAATGAAATCAATTCTTGGATGCTCAAGAATACTATTTTCTTTGATTGGCTGAGGAGTTTTCAACATAAGAATACATTCATTCTTTTCCTTATTTCCAACCACTTCCAAGGTTCTTGATTCATCAAAAATATCAAGGTGATCTTGCTCATCATTATTCTCAAGATTCATTTCTTCCATCAATTCTCCTTGCTACAAGTTCTCATGTAATGTTTCATCATCTATTACAAGACTGAAATCTTCTTGTGTATTTGGTGGAGGCTCCTCAATTTCATTCTCAAATTTTCTCCTTGAAATATCTTCATATGGACTATATAAGAGGCTGAAATTTTCTTCTTAAAATTTGGAATTTTCGTCTTCGTCTTCAACAACCTGAATTGACTTTAAAATTTCATCCACTCTTTGATTAGATTCTTCTTCAAAATTGGGCATTTCGTTATCTCGCTTCCACATGGAAGAGGATGGGCATGAAACAACATTTAAAACATAAACAAAAACATATGAATCCACTTTTGGGATAAACTTTTCTACAAATGAATCTTCTAACACATCCCAACTAGTAATGGAGTTAGGAATTAATGAACTATATCATTCAAGAGCATCCTCACGTAGCATTTAAAACATGTTAAAACATATTAATCCACTTTTGGGATAAACTTTTCTACAAATGAATCTTCTAACACATCCTAACTAGTAATGGAGTTGGAATTAATGAACTATATCATTCAAGAGCATCCTCACGAGCATTTGCAGAATAATCTACACAACATTGTCTCTTAGTGAGGCTGAAATCTATAACATGCAATTTTAAATTAATCGAGGTTCCGCGACTAAGAACTCAAAGAATGTAGAAAAAATTTCAATAGGAATATCAAGCATTTGAAATTCTATTTTTGGTATATTTAGAGGGGTATTATGAAATCGGCTCCTTCTTTGAGTATTTATCCCTTTTTCCAAGTCTTGCAAAGCCATTGATGGGCCTGATGAAGAATACAAAGAAGCATTATGACTTGAATGAAACCCTTCATTTTGAATTTTTCAATGGAGTTGCTAGGGAGCTCATCCTCCTGAATCTTTGGTGCTTCTCATTTTTTTGAAATTATTAAAAAGGTGAGCCATGCTTAAAATACGAAACAATTTTCTTGAATATTCTTCTCAGTACCTGAGAGCCAGATTTTATGGTTTCTCAGATATTCAGGTAACAAATCACCCCCAAAGATGGTCTCCAAAATGTTGGTGCTGAATCTGCTAGGATCGAAACAACAACCTCGCGGAGGATGTAAATCCCCCCACGCTTTTATAGAGGTGGTACTACTCTATACTTTAATATTTTCTTGGGACTCTAAATATTCAAAATATGGGACTTCGTAAAGTCAATGTGATATCACAAAAAATATAAAAAATAACAAGAAAGAAAAATGTTTTTTTTTTTTTTTAAAGAAAGTTCCCTCAGAAATGACTAGGAACCAATGATTTCATACATTTAAGAAATATGCACAAAATTCTCACATCCATCATATAGTTAAACCTAAAAAGATTTCTTAATCACAAAAATAAAAAAGAAGATAAGTTCGCAGATGCATAAGAGAACTTTAACAAAGTGAACATGGGCAACCCAAATAAATATAATGATAGATCAATCTCAAATAATTTATAAGTATCAAAAATTAGATTTACAAAGCACAATCAAAACTCCATCCTCGAATAATTTTAAATTTCTAAAAATATATAGTATGTTACATATCTTTGGAAATTTAAAATACGATGTCATTAGGGATTTGGATTGGGCCCTGTAATTTGACCATGTAAATTAAATATAAAAAAATACCTCGCTTCTTGTAGAAGGAGGACCATGGGCGGTAAAAAAGAACATCAAGATCCGAAAAGAAGAAAATGAGAAGTTATTAGATTTCTGCTAAACCTTTCTAGTCAAAGAAGCCGAGTAACTAGTTGAGTTAGGTCGATAAATAAATAAAGATATGATCATCATAAACTTTAATTTTCATGATGATATCTCATGTCTTTATTTGTTTGGTCGTCATTCTTTATTTGCCTTTCATCGATGGTTACATGAACCGTCTCAACCATCCTTTGCCCTTCATAAATTCGCATGCTCTTCTTGAAACATTTCCTTTAATGAATTCCTATTAATTCCTCATTAATGAATTCACATCATTAATACAAGTATATTGAAAGCGGATCTCTGTCCTTTTTTAATGTGCTCTGACTAAACTTTAATTTTGAAATTTAATTAATTTCCCCTTTAAAAAGAGGATGACTCAAAGTTTTAATTATTTGGGAATGATAATACACTTTTTATCCATTTAAATCATTTCTACGTGATCTTCATCATCTTGTATTTCCAACAATATAAAATTTTCCAAATTTGTGATTTTCCAACCATATAATTTTTCCAACTGCCAATGCGTATCTCAAGATATGAGTTCGTCAAGTTGAGTTGTCACACATGCCCATTAAAATGCAATTTAATCGGGATATTTTAATTTTGAAAATTCATTAGCTTTCAACATTTGAAACCTGTACCACCATCTTCTACGTCAAAATACCTTTCCAACAATATAAATTTTGTCCAAATACAGTTGCCCGAGCTCAAGATATATCCTTTAAGATTGTGGCTCAACCACCGTCGATCAATTTTGATGGGTAAATGTGGACCCTTGATCTAATTTCGACCTCCTTTGTTGAATTTCGACTTTTCTTAATTATTATTATCCCACTTGTATGAGAATAAAAGAGTCTTTGTGGTATATATCGTTTTTTTTTTGTAAGTAAGAAAGTTATATTAAGTATGGTGCCTGCTATGGCTAAACCAGGGTTCCAAAAGTACAAAAATTAACCAACAGAATATCGGACCGCCTAACAGAGGGGAAACTACCCGGGCCATCTTTGAGTCATCGGCCCGAGATTGATTTAACTATAAAATAAGCTTAAATCAAAACACAAGCCACTCCAGCCCAGGGATACCGACATCTGATAACACCACTGACTGACCTTGCGCTCCCCGGCCGCTCTCGGTGTTCAGTGGGTCATTGCCTTCCTTCTTCCTTCTCGCCGCTACCGTCGCCAGCGACATCGCCCTTAACTTATGTCAATTTCTCTCGTGCCATGCCCCACGGGTTCCGCAGAGAACCCGCATTCCGCATGGTCGAGAATCGTGAAGAAGGTTTTGCCATTGTCCTCAAGGTTTGAACCCAAAATCAGGTCCGCCACCTCTTCTTCCGGGAGCTCTAAGACCAGGTCGTATAGATGCCCATCACGGGAAATGTTCTGGCTTCTGATGTAATTTGGCAAGGAGATCGCTACCGCTAAGCTTCCCGAAACGAGGTTCACTTCGCTAAGTACTCGAGGATGGAAAGACATGACGCTTAAGAATTGCATCCCCGGGTCAATGGGGATTGGCGGCCGAACATGTAGCGAAATTTTCCTGATGGTGGCCATTGTAACGAGGGAGCCGAGATCGCTTAGGAGTCGGTGTTCGCGAAAGTCCGGCACTTTTAGTCTCTTCAGAGGGAGAAGGGGTGACACCGTGACGTAATTACGGAAGGGCAGAGGAGCCCGTAATCTGGAGGCTGAAAGGCGAGAGGAAGGCTCTGCAAGGTTTCCATGGTGAGCCCCGCTTGGGCTTCCCTCTGATGCGTTCCCTCATGTGTGCAGGTGGACGATGATTTGCGCGTGGAGCAAGGAGCCAGAATTGCAGGTAGCCGGTGGACCAAGTTACAGTGGAGGCCGAGGTGCGCTTGTGTCGTGAAGGGAGGAGCCCTTCCAAACACGAGCAGGGAGGAATAACGAATGCCACTAACCATGCCATGCTACTGTTATGTGGGAAGCGAAGGGTGGCGTAAATGCCCCTGACCTTGCCCATCATATCCAAATTTATGCGCGTTAAATTCTCAGGACAGCGGAGCCCTGCGGCACGGGGCGATCACGTGCCTGCGTGTGGGTCTGCAACGCGTCCGGTTCCAATCTTTGCCACGGGGAGTCCACTAGCACCCCATCCGGGGATTTGTGGTATATAATGTTAAGTGTAACATACACCTGACAATAAATAAAGAAGAGAGGAGACTATGGAGCTTGGAGGATTCGACCCTTGGAAAATTGTTGAATATAATAATAATTTTGCATGCCCATTCAACCACCAATATGCCCAGTCAACAATGATGAGTCACTGAATCAAATGTTTCCACATGTCATCACTGAGTAGGCCAAAAATATTCCAATAAGAATTTTCCATATGTCATCCAATAAAATCAGGCCATGTGTCACTTTTTGTATTCTGCCATGTGTCTCCATTAATTAGTTGCTATGTGGTACCATCCATTTAACTTACATGTGGATATATCTCATTGGTTAATAAAGTGCCATGTGTCACTTGGATATGTTCCTCATAGAACTTAGGATAGGAAAAATATTATTAAAATAATATGGCAGGTTCACGGGTTTACATGAATGCAGAGGTAGGTGAGGAAATCACCACAGTGGTAATACATAGAAATGAATGAGTGGGAAAAATTCTAATTTTAGGTGAAGTGGAGAGGAGAGGTAAATAGTTGTAAAATATTTTAAGTCTTGAGAATTGGTCGGACATAATTTCACATAACATATGAAATAAGCATCACCAACCCTCACCAGCCCATGAACCTGTGAACCTGCGGTAACTCATATATATTTGGCTAAGTGTTGGAGAAGTTACATAGTAAAGAGTAGTAAAAATATTTGTGTGCATTATGAATATGAAAAAAGTCAAAGTGCATTGTGAGGGTAGTGAAGATAAAACATACTCTTAAGAAATATCACCAACCCGTGGTAAGACATAATAAATAAGACTAAGTTTGGAAAGTATATAATGGATCACGTGAAATATGGAAAATATGAAAAATGAAAAGAAATATATGGGAAATAAAAGGAATTATGCGAAATTTGGGAAAAGAAAAAAGGGAAAAGGAAAGAAATGGAAAAATGGGATAATGGAAATGGAAAGGAAAATAAAAAGAAATGAGAAAATAAAGGAAAATGGAAATGAATGTGAGCGTGGAAAGGAATAAGGAAAAATGGTTAAGTGTGGAAAATGGTAAGGGAAATATGAAAATAATGAGACAATGGGAAAAATGACTAAGTATAAAATGAGAGAATGAATAGAGGTGAAGGAAAATGAGAGGAGAGAACATGTCACTTAGAACATTTTTCATATTTTTTCTTGTATTACCTCCATTGGACTTCTGGACAAAAGTATGTGTATCTTGTTCATGGAGACTCTGATTTTGATTCCGTGAAGTGCATGGAGAAGATGATACCTAGGGATATGAAATTAACATATAATAGTTCAAAAATATTCATCTTCCAATATCATTTTTTATTATTATTCCAGGAGCGAGAACATATAGGTGACCAAATTTTGGTCAATAGGAAGGATCATGGGGTATTGTAGTTGAAGTATTTCTTATCGCTCTTCCATATCTAGATAATATGGGTTCAAGTGTTTCCCTTCCACTGGGTAGTTCGATGGGCCTCATTTCTTATCCTTTGATTTTGGGCGAGCTTTTGGGCCCTTCGGTGATGACCAACCATGTGCTCGATAGTAGGTTCATATGTCCATTGTTGTTGGCTCCCTCAGATCTTATAGGGGGGTATAATTTTGAATGTCATGAAACTAAGAATCAAGATGTGGTTAATCCAAATGAAGTAGTCAATGGAAGGAAGGAGAACGTGGATCCCAAACCCCCTCACCCTAGACACCACAAGAATAAATGCATCAAAACAAGGGGATAGGAGGCTAAATTTATTCTAAGATATGATATCCCTTTAAATCAGGTGGTGGGAATGGCAGAAAAAGATGTTATGGGTAGATATCGTGGAAGGTGCTTTGGAATTAACCAACTTAAGGCTTGGGCATATTCAATTTGGAGGAAAAAGTTGGGATATGTTCCCATGGCGTACAGATTCGCTAGACAATGATTTTCCTTCCTCTTACACTCTTAATAAGACACATAGTGGGCACTGAAATAATCCTGGAGTTTATACTTTACCCCTTTAGATTTAAAGATGTGGACACCATTGTTTTATGCAAGCAGGGAGAGATTTGATATTGGTCCCTTGTGGGTAAGGCTTCCAAGGCTCCGCATGGAATTTTGGTCAGAGGAGGTATTTAAAGGAATTGGTAATACATAATAGGTTTTTATTGAGGCATATTTGTCATTTCAGTCCTCAAGAAAAATGGAAATAGACTGATATCTTGGAAGGTCTGGTAGAGGATATGGAGATAGACTAGAAGGGTAGCATTCACCTCAAAAAATTGGATTATAAAAGTGTCCCATTCATATGCCATTCCTGCCATTGGTATGGTCACATTGCAACAAATTTCTTTTCTCTCCCTGAATGAGCAACCTATTACCAAAATTATAAAAAAAAGGGATATGGAGGGGGATGCAATTTCTCAGCCTCAAAATGATGAAAATTTGGGAATGGAGCCCCATTTTCCTCAACCGACGCTTGCAAATATAGAAGGTGATACCGTAGAGAAACATTCTCCCGATTCCCATGTTCATGTTGCTTTGGATGGCGAGATGGAATTGCGGCCTAAGGTGATCCCTCAACCATAGTTGCAAATTCAAAAATCTTTGGATGCGGTGCCTTCGTCACCATCCCCTCTTGGTACACCCATTGCCTTTGTCCCTCCTTTAATTTCTCTAGTTTCATCATTGGAATTGAAAAGGGGGAGGGATGGTTGATATGTCTTATAACTTTTATCTTTGGTAATATTTTTCCCCTGTCATTTCGTTCCCCCACTTGTTCTGTGGAATGTCCTGTGATCATGGCTAGCCAATGGGTGGCATCACCCATATTGAGTGTCGACTCTAGGGTTACTTGGGACATAGAAGATGGATTTTTTAGATACAATTTGAGACCCAAGCCTCCTTCATGGCCGATGGATTCGGGGAAAAAGGATGGGGGGTTGGCGTCAAACCTTTGTAGTCAACCGATGTCAAAGGGGTGAGGTTGAAGATCTCTTTTATCCAAGGCTCGGGAAAAATCCTAGGTTGAGAAAGCCACAAGTATTCATTCTTCTATCGATGGGGTGCTTAGAGTAGCGATAGCGTTGGCTAAAGTTTCTTAATGATCTTTCTATCTTTCAATTGCAGGGGCTTGGTGAGCCCATCCAAAAAATCATCACTTCAAAGGTTGGTGGATCTTTTCCATCCCAACATCATCCTTCTTCAAGAAACCATGGGGGATAGGGAAATCATTACAAAATTGTTGGAATAACTCTTCAAAGGTTGGTATTTCATCTCTTAGGATGATAGGGGGAGATCTAGGGGTTTTGCGTCTGGATGGAATCCCTGGTCTGTTAAAATTATAAATTATTGGGGTTTTGAGTTAGGCCTGGGAGTGGAGTTTCTCTCGTATGAGATAGGCCCGTGATTGAAGGTCCTAAATTAATATGGTACTTATATGGAGAAAGTTCTGTTCTAGGATGTATTGATGCGAAAGTCACCCTTGAATGCATATTTTCTCATTATAGGAGGTGACCTTAATTTTACCCTTGGAGTAGAAGAAGTTTGGGGGCCAAGGGATGCTCAGGACCAACTAGTAGATTACTTCACTTGCAAGCTTGAGGATCATGGGATATTGGATGTAGATCTTATCAAGTTAAATATGACATGGAGAAATAATAAAGTTGGGGAGGCTTGAGTAGCTAAAACATTGGATTGCTTCCTGGTTTCTGAGCACATTCTTGATAGATCCTATATTATTCGTCAATGGGTAGGCAATGGGGGTGAATCATATTATTCTTCCATTTTTTTGAAAATTCAGGGGGAAGGTAGGAAGCCAGGAAGCCCCTTTAAATTCAATTCTTCTTGGCTAAAAGAGAAAGATTATATCTCTTTAGTGTCAATAAATTGGCCCCCTTTTGACCAAGATCAATAATCTTCTGCAATTGAACGGTTTTCAGAAAATTTAAAGAAGGTCAAGAAGGTTAAGAAGGTTACTATAGAATGGGCCAAGTAGAAGCGACTACATGATGAGGTAGATTTGAACTTGGTGGAAGAGGATATCCATTCTATATCCAAATCCACGAGAGAAGGGTTCATTTCTCAAGAGCCCAAAGATAGACTTCACCAGTTGGAATGCATAAGAAAGAAACTCCTAGAGGACAAAGAAGCAATATGGAGACTAAAAAATAGGGCTCTTTGGTTGGAATATGGTGATGAAAACACAAATTTTTTTTCAGGCCTTTACAAAATGAAGGAGAAACATCAATACAATTTGGATCCTTTCAGAACAAAATGGTGATTTTGTTACTTCTTTTGAAGGATTGACCAACCTGGAATTATCTCACTTTCAAAACTTATTCAAGGATGATGTAAAACCTTCTATTTCGAAAATTGTCACGATTTCCCAATTTTTACCAAGTTTTGTTTATGTTGAAGACAATCATTCATTAATGGAGAAAGTTATAGAGGATGAATTCAAATATATCCTTCAAAGTTTCCAAAAGGACAAAAGTCCGGGCCCGGATGGATGGCTAGTGGAATTTTTCCTTTCTTTTTTTTAGATCTTAGGTGTGGATCTTTGCGTTAGAGCCTCCAAATTCCCTGAACGGTCCAAGATTTTTTGCTAGAGATTTCATGAGGAGGTTCATATTGCAATATATCCCAGTGACATTCTCTTCCATCTTCACAAATATCTTTTCTATTGGATCTCAAGGGCTGTTGTGAATAGACTCATCCACCATGTCTAAGATTCCGTGACTTTCTTCTTAAGAAAATTCTTGGATCCTGCAACTTTCCATAAAAACCTAAAATAAAATTGATCTGATACCAATATGAACTATAAAATAATGTGGATATTCCACTGGAACAATTCGTCACAACATATCTTATAATATTGTGAAATCTTAGACTATGCAAACTAATTTTTATTGGATCCAAGATTCATTAATTACTATCTTTTCTTGAATTTATGAAATAATTGAATTGCGAAAATGAAAGAAATGGGAAAAAAAACACACCATCCACGCAAAAATGAACAAAATATATATCTTGGGAGACCCAATACGGAACAAAAATCAGGTAGAAGACAAGGCCTATGCTCTGCTTTCTTTCCTTTAGTTATGGAAATGAAAATACAAAGAAAGAGGCACTCACTGTTGATTTGGCTTTAACATTGTGGCCTGTATGGATACTACAAAATATTTTCCTCCTCTGTTACTATCTCAAAATACCACTCCAGGGTAATATGCTCAACAATGGAACAAGTACAATGATAAAGAATGGAACCCTTTCTCCTCCTAGAGGCCTGATATTTAACATATCCTGATAGCCATCTAGGGTTAGGGTTTTGAGTTCCTCAACCCTCAATTAGTGATCGGGTTTGGACCTTCTAGAATATTCTTAAAATTCCACTTATGGATAGCCCCATATGTGTGAGTAATGGGAGCTGACGTGTCATCCACTCGTACCATGGTGGTCAACAGGGTAGATCAAATTGTGGGAGGCATAACTTTTTCGTATGAGCTTCGATTGAGGCGATATTTGCACAGTTGGAAATGTCTTGGTGTGTAGATCAATGTCAAGGTGTGTGTACAAGTTATGGACACTATAACCCCAAAAAATGTCGTTTAATTCCTCAAAATGGATTTGGACCCTAATTTTCGAAACTGGGATTCGCCACTAAAATGACCCTGCAAGATGATTTATCCAATTTTTTCCACCCAAATAGTACCAATATAGATAAAAAAATTATTATATGATCCAATACGGATCATTCCCTACAATCCATCTCATCCAATTTTTCCACAAAAAGAGTACCGATATAAATGACAAATTATATAAAAATTCATTCCAGATCATTGATCCTTTCCCTTATGTGCCTTGATGAAGACGCTCCCACCTCCTTTAGCCAAGAGATATTTATTTTCTCTTATAAAGAAGAATGCATCTTTGTCCCATAGATAAGGGCTTCCACACACCACACCACATTTGTTGTTGCTACATTGGATTCCACCTCAATGACAAAATTAACATTTATGACAAACTTTACCATACAATTCCAAACACTTACATTACAAAGATTTCCTTATTGTGTGTTTTCTCTTACACTTGGATTGTTGAGCACACCGTAGTGAACAATTGTTCTCTTCCATTGCCTACCAAGCTCTGCCTCCAAAAATCCTGTCCTATTTTTTTTCTCTACTCTTTTATACAGTTGTTTGGAAATGTATTCAAATACGAGTAAGGGTATCAACTCATTAAGTGTTTTGGCCATTATTATTTAAGACCCATTTAATCAACTTTGACTAAATTAAACCATTAATTGCCTTGTTTCATAAAGTTATTAAAGACAACACTAGTTGACTGTTTTGATCACAAGCCCACTTTACATTAAATGTTCTTAGTTCCCTCTCCTAACTATTTTTTCTAGGGAAAATTCAACTTCAATCACTCAAGACATATCACATAGGAATATTACATATTAGATGGATTGTTGGCCTTCAAACCGACAAACTCAATTATTTTTTTGGCCAATTCACACAGTCAATCTAGTCTTCCTATCCCTTCATCCTGGACTCAACTGTTTGATATTCTTAAATCATGAGGGGATGAAAGGATTCGATTTTAGTAATGTTAATCCATGAGGAATCTGGGGAGCCATACATCAAACTTGAGGGGACTTAAGCATGGAAGGTAGGGCTTGAGACAACATCGATAAGTGGGGTGAATAAGTTTTATCATTAACTTGGAAACATTGAGTGGGTGAGGAAATTACAAAACCATAAAGTAGGGAAGAACATGTAGTACCATTGGCTATCCTAGTGGGGGGTACACCAAGATTCCTTGAGCTTGCACTAATATTAAAAAAGAGCACACATTCCAGGAAGACACAATAAATGAAGCAACATGATCATGAAATGCAAAGTTAACTATAGGGCCAACCTCATTGCAGAGTTTGGTTGAGGGAAAAACTAAGCTCTTTGCTAACATAAGAAAATATGGGATATGGCCTTCTTGGAAGCCAAATAAACCCTAGGGTGATAACCTACAAGAGAGGAAGAATTCAAAAATAAATTTACTAAAATTATTGAACTTGAGCTATGCATCAAAGCCATGTTCCAAATAGACTTCATGCCTCACATTTCATTCCATCATAAGCCAAAAATGGCTAATAAGCATATTGGTGTGATGTATTAATATTGAACCAATGCAGTTATTAAGCATTTCATGTGCTTAGAATGATTGAATAGTTTTCCTTAAAATATTATACTACTTTGAAATTGATGACAATGATGTTTACCATCCCCTAAGACCAATAAGATCTATTAAACAAATAAATAGAATCAAACTAAATATTTTTCTCAATATCATTTCTATATTTGAACATGGTGGAAATGAAAGTACCAAGGTCATTATGGTTTTCAGAAGTGAGGTCAAGAAGAGTATTTAAGTTATGAAACAATGTAAAGTTGTATCTTATATTATTACAGTTAGGACATGTTAAAAATAAACGATGCTCATCCTCAATCTCCTTTGTATCACAAATTTTACAATTTCGCTCATATATTCTTGTAGTTGCACACTATCCATAAACAATTATAACCTTAAAAATGAGGAAATTTTACACTTGAGATGAAGGGATAAAAAATTAAAGGATCCAATAATACCTTTTTCTATGAAATGTTCTATAAGGTTTTGACAACATTGTAATGATAGAAAACCTAATTTTAATTGTTGCCACAAAATTGACAATGTAAGAGTGACACTTGCCTCAGAGAACAACAAAGATCACCTCCCAATTGTTCTTGGTTAGGTTATAAATGATTAGTCCCCACCCCTAATGCCTTGGTGGATACCTTGTCATTGATGTAAAAAAGAGAATGGCACTTGTAATATGTGTTAGTGCTTTGTGGGAAGATAAAATGGTCATGTCTAAGGATAACAAAAGATTTGAACATAGTTACCAACTTAATGAGAACACTCCAAAGTTCTCACTTTTTTAGAGGTCGTATTTAGGTGCTAATTTTACCCATATTTTGGAAAGTGGTGCTATGGGCAACATCTTTTTTTTCGAGGATAAAATTACCACCTTTTTCAATCATGACCTTAACAATGTTGTAATGTTGTCAAAAAAAACCTTAAAATCAACTTTTGAATAAAAAAGTGGTGCTAACAAGAACACCATTTATTTTATTTTATTTTTGAGGTTAAAACTACATCTTCTTTGAAACCTAACCGGTAGCGTTGTAACCAAAACTTTAAAATCAACCCCTAAATCAAAAAGTTGTGCTAACAATAGCACCCCCAGATCTTTTAGGGATAAATTTGCAATTTTTTTGAAATTGTGGCCTTGACAACTAGTATGATTGGAAACAAAATCTTAAGACCAACCCCCAAATAGAAAAGAGGCTTTATTAGTAGCAGCCTCTTTTTTTGTTTGTTTGTTTAATATCAGAATTAAAATTGCAATGTTTTGGAAATAGTTGCTTGAAATTCCAATAGTGTTGCAAAAAAATTGTAAAAAAGAAAAAATTAAAAGAGAAAACACAAAAAAAGAGAGGAAAAACCTCGACGAGGAAAAAATATGATTTTTTAAAATAAAAATAAATAAAAAATAAACATTTTGAATTAAAAAAAACAAAAAAACAAAAATATAAATTACAAAAAAATCAGAAGAAAAGACCAAATTAAAAAAAAAAATTAAAAACAATTATAAAAAAAAATTCATATGAAAATAAAATAAAATTGGAATACACGGGGGGAGGGGGGGTTCTGTTGTTTCGAGCAGATGAAGTCTGCGGTATTGGGTCGAATCTCTTGTGGTGACCTGTGATTTTGTTAAAAATTTTAAGTCAGTCCCTAACGGTTTTTCAGATGGAAGGGAAACTGGCAATGACATTGTAGGAGGGAGAAGAGGAACTTATGGATTTTTTGGAGGACCCGTGGAGCGACATCTCCATATGGAAGAAACCACTTGTCTATCTTTCAGCTGAATTAGATGTAGGGTTGGTGGGTGTTTCTCCAAATCAGGGACGGTCATGGTAGGGGATTCATGAAGGTCCCATTGTTTCGATTTTGGTTTTTTCTCAAGGGTTCAATCCTCTTGGAGGTTTTCCTTCTCCATCGGTGGGGGTTTCGTTTTAAGCGTAGTTTCTAGGATATTCCGCAACATATTGACAACATGGTTCTATTGGTGAGATTCCTCTCTTGGAGAATTGTTTTTCCTCCCCATTTTTGGAGCCATTTTTTGGGATTCCATCCTCTCCATGGGAGCTTGGGAAGGATCATGGGGTCTTATAGCTGAAGGATTTCTTCTCGCTCTTCCAACTCTAGAGAATCTGGGGTCAATTGTTTCCCTTCCACTGGGTACTTCGATGGGCCTCGTTTCTGATCCTTTGATTTTGGGTGAGATTTTTGGCCCTTCGGTGACGACCAACCCTCTGCTTGATAGTGGGTTCATAGGTCCATTGTTGTTGGTTCCCTTAGATCTTAGTGGGGGGTGTTATAACCCTAATTTGCACCAGACATGCATACCTGGCATCAAGCCATCTCATTTTCCATTTTTTCCAAGCCACTACTGAACAACTCTTCTTAAAAACACCATTTTTGAAGGCACAGACACCTTGCTCCACTACTGCACACATGTATATGCTAGCTGACCCACTACAGCCCGTGTATACCTACAAAAGCACGAAAAATAGAAAGTTGCAGATGTAATACAATTTTTTGGGTAGGTTTCCTAAAACTGTTTGATCGCCTACATCCGTTCATTCAACCAAATACCTAGCCCTTTTCAGCCTATAAAAGAAGGGGTAGGGGTCCCATTTGGAGGAGGAAAATAATTGTAAAGAAACTCTACCCGATTTTGCATTCCCTTTGCCCAACCTTTTGCAACCATTGTGTGAAGAGAAGCATATACAAAAGCAGTTGGAGCACAGTTGAAGAGGATCCCAGGACCATATTCGAGGAGAAGTGATTGATCTCACTATTGTAAGTTACTCTTGTGAGATTAATAAAAGAAGTACTTTTCCCGTCCCGCCATATGAGGTTTTTAATGTTTAACATCAATGATATTTTGATAGAATATATAACCCATTAGTTCATAGATCATATGCATGTTTGGAGTTCTTTGTTTTCCTGTTTATGAATGCAGATCAACTTTGGGAGGAGATTTGCAGTCAAGGAGCGACCGAACGTTAAAGGATGGACATCAAACACATAAACTAAGGTACAATAACTTGATCTTTTTAACCTTATATTTACATATGGATAATGAGGTTTATGATTGGGATGATGGTAAGAAGTAGGAGACTTTAGGTCATTTTTGCATGCACTACAAAACCCTTAATGCTAGTCCGTAGGGGGATTTCCCACTCACAACAAAATTGGCAACCATAAATAGATCCATGTCATATAACTATATAAAGTGTAGCCGCGAAAAATACACAATGGATCTACATCTCGAAATTGAAAATATATACATGTATAGTATCCATCTTCTAGAAGATAATAAGGCCTGATGGATGGAGATGAGGCCTTCAGAGCTCGAGAAAAAACTTCAAAATCTTCACAACTTGGGTAGGAGTGTAATATGAGTGTACGACTTCACTACCCAGAGGTCTTCGACGACTTGTCAGGAATGGACTAGAGGATCTTGATGATCAGGCTAAGGGCTTCATTAATTTCGAACAAAGAATTGATTGGACATTCAGGATGGCCGAGCATGAGGGTAGGAGACAAACTGTAGAGGGGTCGACTCAGGCTTGGTAAAAACTTCCCTTGGACAATAGCACGAAAAAATATGAGACTCAGGCAACATGGTATTTGACATAAGTCTACGATGCAGGAGGCAACACAAACTCTCCAAATGTTTGGAAGAATAACCAAACAGAGGAGGACACAACTCTATGTAGTGAGAAAAACTTCATAAGGTCAGGTTAAATCCCAAAACTTGACAAACAAATGGAAGGATGTGCTTTGTCCAAGGGTGACTCATTGTGCTGCCAACAAAAAGAAAATAATTTTCCCTTCCTCTTTTTGGGGTATATTTGATTTTTTGTCTTTTTCAATAATTTTGGAAATCTTGAAAAAGAATAAAAGATGCTATGTTACAAAGGAGGATCGGGTGTCACATACATACTAGTTCCAAACGCAAGGAACACATGGATGCTCAGAGAAAAAGGATATATGCAGGAAAATGACACTCAAGAAAAAATCCTCTCTGGGCCAAGGTCTCAAGACGCAGAGGCAAAGTGCTATAGGGCTTGCGTATGAGGCATACTTTAGATGGTTCAGTTGAGGGAAACATGGAGCCGACATTAGGCCAAAGACGTAGGTATGAAAATGCGATTAATAAGACACAATGGTAATGTCCTTCGATGTGGTTTTAACGAGCCCAGAGAAGGTAAAATCGACATTTTTTCATATTTAGAGAGTCTGAAAAAGCGTAAAAGGAGACTCCACTAGGGTACCTTTTTTGAAGCTAGTCTAGTTGGTTCAAAAAACGGGTAAAATAGCATCGAAAATACGTCTATTCAAAACCATTTTAACGAGTGTGATAAATACAAGATCACTCGACAATTTTTTCATATTTAAGGAGTCTGAAAAAATCTTAACTATGGACTCCGTATGGGATGTTCTTCTGGACCATTTTAATGAGTGTGAAGGAACAAGTTCACTCGACGATCTTTTCAATTTTAGGGAGTCTGAAAAGAGATTAACTATGGACTCCATGGGGGTTCCTTTTTCGTAAATTTAGTCCCTCAGGTCCGAAAAAGGGTTAAAATCATACCTGAGAATACTCTTCTAGGGAACCAAAGCTCCTAGAGTATAACTTTGTTTTTATAGTTGACCATCTAGACCAAAAAAGGGGTAAACTACTGTCGGATAGACGTACCTTCAAATTTCAGTTTAGCAAGCGTGAAGGTCCACAAGGTCGCTCGACAATCTTTTCATTTTTAGAGGGTCTGAAAAGGGATTAAAAGAAGACCTGTGGGGGCTACGACTCATGTATGAAACTGGTTCAGGTAGAGCCCACTATTAGGCTCAGACCAAGAGTGTCTTCGATAGTCAACTTGGAAAGTCTCCCAAAAGGGAAGAAAACACAAACCACAGTGCAAGTTCTCCCACAGTATAGAATCCGTAGTCATGGCTTCAAGGATAGCCTCATCTGAAGGCAATTCAAAATATGAGAAATCATGCAAGTGAGATTCGACAGTCCCAAAGGGTGAAGTAAACTAACCATATTCCATATGACGATGGAGGCTTTGGCCAGGACTGGTAGAGTCTATTAATGAATAATCACAAGCGTGAGGGCTTGAGGATCTACCAACAACGAGATCAGAATCAAAAGGAGACTCAATATCACTTGGACCAAGAGGGGGAAAGCAAGGGATCCCATGCCCCCATTGGATAAGACAAAGAATCAATTGCTAACACCAAGTCTTGAGAAGGCAAACATGATTGCATAGGTTCTTTCTCAGAAGCAATTGAACATCAAGGATAAGATGCCACATAATTAACCCATGGCGAGGTAGAGTCTACACGAACACTAGGAACATGTAAAGGGGTAGTATGAAATAACGCCGAATTAGGATGGTGATTATCAGATTCCAGTTGGTCGATAGTGACAATTCTTCCATTTTGAGAGAAATTCATCACCCAGAAGAGCGTACATACCACAATGTTCATAGCATATACGTAATCACCCCCGAGAAGCATATTGAAATCTAACGGGCCTTGCACCACTATAACATCAACAAGGACAATATTCCCACCTAACGAGATAGGTAACTAAGGAAGAAGCCCAAAATATTCACTAGGATGTCTGTCAAAATCCAACAACTCATGCAAAGTATACACAAGCTCGGGATATCCCAAGACTTCCCAAACCGAGGAGGATAAAATACTTGCAGAGGCTCCTTCATCCACAATACAACGATAAATGTTTGTCGAATTAACTTCAACCCTTATTTGAAAATGTGCATAAGAAGGAAGACGAGGCTCAACAAGATCATTCCAATCAAAGGAAACCATCCTAGGGCTTGGAGGGGGTGTTCTCGGAATGAGCAGAATTCCCCCTTGTTCTGAAAGTATTGAACTGGAAACGCTAAAAACATAGTCGGTAGAGACATCACTCCCCAAGAGAAGAGTGGGATCAGCCAAAGACTGCATCAACGTGATAATTTTGGTAGACTCGACACTCTTCAAGAGAAGAGTGGGATCAGTCGAAGATTGCGTCGACGTGACCACTTTCTCAACCAAAGGTTGCATAGGCTGCAAGACTAAATGATCTAAAGGAACCTCACCCATCAAAAGAGGAGTGGGATTAGCAGATGATTGCATCAACATGACCACTTTCTCAACCAATGGCTGAATAGGTTGAGAGACTTGAGAAGACTCTGAATCAGAAGAGCTTGTAGACAGGGACCACAATATTTGTACCTCTGGAATGCCAGGGCATAGATGAGTAAGGTGATCTCCCTTGCAAAGATTACAAGGGAACTTAGGGTTACATCCTATCCATCTAGGTTTCTCAATAGAATCAATGCCCCCAACATGACTAGCAGTGGCTGGTTGCACATCTCCAACATGACTTGAAGAGGTTGGTGATGGGTCTATAACATGAATCGCAGAGGCTACATACCTATTGACAGTATGACTAGCAGGGACTGGAATCCCCCCCCCATCATGACTTGCAGAGGGTGGGTGCTTGCCCCCATCATGACTTGCAGAGGTTGGGTGCTAGTCTTCATCGTGACTTGCAGAGGTTATCGACCTATCTCCAACATGACTCGTAGAGGTTGGTGACTTCTTCTTCCTATTCTTCCTCTTTCTATTTCATTTAGACTTACGGTTACTAGTAACTGTACTTTCACCAGAGGTGGGGGAAGGAGGAGGAGAAGACTCTGCTGACGAAGGAACATCAACATTATTCCCATGACATAAAGCACTTAACTGGGAAGCGTCAAGATCATTTGGGACATTTGGAATGGTACCCAACCAAACCGGTAATCCCACATTCAACCCAGGAATGTACAAAGTGGCCATCAAAGGGACATGAACGTTTTCAAAGAAAGGAAAAGCACAAGAATTCACTTGTGAAGGGGTTCCTTGGTTGGTATCGTCAGTAACCTTTTCCATGAAGATCTTATGCACAGGTTCTCCCCTTGCGGGATCATTCAAGTCCGTAAAAGTCTCACACACTGACTCTGGCGAACTAGTGTTATCAAAACAATGCCTATAAAGAGGCGGTTCCACGTTTCTAAGAGGAAGACCGCAAAGTCATCACAACCAATGGAGTGGGCGGTCTACCACCCTAGGTCAGAGACCCAAGGAAATGGCTGGTTAACTCACTATGGAAAACTAGGGAGCACATAGCACACACTAAAAGTTACTAAAGGAAAATCAAGCAAACGACTAACTAGTTGGAAGAACAGTTACACCGACCATCATTAGAGCAACTTATCGGTGCAAGTGCAACTCGAATACGGAAGCAACCTCTAGGTATACTCTACAAATAATGGCTTGATGTCTTCCCTAGGTACCGCGGTATACCCCCGCAGTCACTTGTGTAAGTCCCTAAAATAAAGGCAACTAGGTTGCCAGTGCACGAAAAGTCATTGGGCGGGTACAATCGACAGTCAGGTAGACCACAATGAGTAGGGTATCAAGCCTGAAACCTATCAAGAGTATCGAAATAAAGTGTTCCAGAAGACGAATGAGGACCTCGAACAGATTCGATACCCACGAAGCTTCGTGGAAAATGCGATCAACGAAATCCCATGATAAGCCCTCTATATGCGTTCTCCACTACGCTTGGTTTGGCTTTGGAGGGGTTATCTCCACTATCTTTCCGCACGCGACCTCATGTTTAGCCCCTGTGTTAGAGGGGGGTCCCATATAACTTCCACGTTACTGGACTTCTACACTCCCTAACTCAGACTCGTATGTTTGATTTAATGGCCTTGAAGAGTTTCCTCTCCAACTTAATTCAAGCCCCTAACCCTAAACTAGTTGGTTGACCCTACAAACATAAAAGTCTAGTTATTTTTAAGGCTTGATTTTCTCAAAAGGGGTATGGTAGTGCAACTGATTTTGTTAAGACTCTTGCGAAAAATGATGAAACTTACATGAAAACTGGAAAAGAATGATTATATTTCTTATTTTTCTTTTGAAATGCTTTTAAAATTAGAAGAAAACACAACGCTATGCTAATTTCTTTTTTTTTTTCAAATAAAAATGCAAAGAAAATGCCAGGAAAGAAAGAGATCTACCAAACTAAGTTTTTATTTTATTTTTTCTTCCAATCGAACTAGAAATAACAAAAGATTCTAAAAGAAACTGATGAATTCAACTCATTTTTCTTAAGATTTCAAGCTAAAAAATAAGTTAAAAACACTAGGAAACACAAGAAATCTTTCAAGCTAAAGACAAGAAAACTGACGTCAAACCTAGTCTTAAAGACTGTAACTACAGAGACTAGGACTAGATCAAGAAAACCCCTAAGAAGTATGACTTCTGACAGGGAAGAGGATGACTGCCTCTTCTTTAAAAAGGTTTTTCTCATCACAGGCACGCTACTGACACTTCAATAGCCAGCGTATGTATGAGAGCTATCCAAAGGCAGGGCGCATATGCACATGTGCAGACCCACTACAGGCCGCGTACACCTCTATAACTCCTCAAAAAAATGAAAAACAACAGTCCAACATAGGAAGGGAGTACTGGTATTGAAAACCAGAATCCCTTAAAGACACAAAAACTTACTTTGATAAAGAAAATGCAAGGAAAATTTTGATAAACCAAAGATAATCTGAGGTTATACCTAGGCTACAGACTACAACAATAGAGACCAGAAATATATCTAGAAAACCCCTGAGAAGGATCACTTCTGACAGGGAAGAGGATGACTGCCTTTCTTAATTTTTAATTTTTTAAATTTTTTTTATTTTTTATTTTTAATTTTTAATTTTTTTTTTCAGAACTTAGGCACACAGTGAACACTTCATCAGCTAGTGTATGCATGCGGGTTGTATAAAGGTAGGGCACGTATGCACGCATGTAGGCCCACTACAGGTTGCGTGCACCTCTGTGACTTCCTGGAAAAGAAAAATTAGTCAAGCAAAGAAATCATGGAGTACTGGTATGGAAGACCAGAATCCCTACTAGCTCAGACTCTTGTAGAAACTCAGAAAAAAGGTAATAAAACGAATTTAAAACACCCAAAAAGTATCCCCCAAAACCCTAGAGATTTCCCCAGTATGGTCACCAATTCTATTGTGAGTGGGAAATCCCCCTACGAACTAGCATTAAGGGTTTTGTAATGCATGCATAAATGACCTAAAGTCTCCTACTTCTTACCATCATCCCAATCATAAACCCCATTATCCATATGTAAATATAAGGTTAAAAAGATCAAGTTACTGTACCTTAGTTTCTGTGTTTGATGTCGATCCTTTAATGTTCGATCGCTCCTTGACTGCAAATCTCCTCCCAAATCTGATCTGCATTCATAAACATACAAACAAAGAACTCCAAACATGCATATGATCTATGAACTAATGGGTTAGAGATTCTATCAAAATATCAACAATATTAAACATTAAAAACCTCATATGGCGGGACGGGAAAAGTACTTCTTTTACTAATCTCACAAGAGTAAATTACAATAGTGAGATTGACCACTGCTCCTTGAATCTGGTCCTGGGATCCTCTTCAACTGTGCTCCAACTGCTTTTGTATACGCTTCTCTTCACACAATGGTTGCAAAAGGTTGGGGCAAAGGGAATGAAAAATCGGGTAGAGTTTCTTTACAATTATTTTCCTCCTCCAAATAGGACCCCTACCCCTTATTTTATAAGTTGAAAAGGGCGAGGTATTTGGTTGAATGACTGGATGTAGGCGGTCAAATAGTTTTAGGAAACCTACCCGAAAATTTGTATTCCATCTGCAACTTTATATTTTTCGTGCTTTTGTAGGTATACATGGGCTGTACAGGGGTCAGCTAGCATATAAACGCATGCAGTAGTGGAGCAGGGTCCATGTGCCTTCAAAAATGGTGTTTTTAAGAAGAGTTTTTCAATAGTGGCTTGGCAAAAATGGAAAATGAGATGGCTTGATGCCAAGTTTGCATGTTTGGTGCAAATTAGGGTTATAACAGGGGGTCTGATTTTGAAGGTAACAACACTAAGAATCAAGCTGTGGTTAATCCACATGAAGTAG
This sequence comes from Picea sitchensis, assembly GCA_010110895.2. NCBI lineage: Eukaryota > Viridiplantae > Streptophyta > Pinopsida > Pinales > Pinaceae > Picea > Picea sitchensis. The sequence goes on from SNQJ01S0108362.1 coordinate 24,952, forward strand.
TCAATGGTAGGAAGGATATCATGGATCCCAAACCCCCTCACCCTACACACCACAAGAATAAATGCATCAAAACAAGGGGCCGAGAGGCTAAATTTGTTCTAGGCGATGATATCCCTTTAAATAAAGTGTTGGGAATGGAATAAAATGATTTTATGGGTAGAGCTCATGGAAGGCGCTTTGGAATTAACTAACTTAGGGCTTGGGCGGATTCAGTTTGGATACAAAAGTTGGGATATGTTCCCATGGCATACAATCTCGTTAGATGGTGGTTTTCCTTCCTCTTCCACTCTCAAGAAGACACATAGTGGGTGCTGAAAGGCTCTTGGAGTTTAGACTCTACCCCTTTATCTTTAAATATGTGGACACCATTGTTTGATGCAAGCAGGGAGAGATTTGATATTGGTCCATTGTGGGAAAGAATTCCAGGGATCCCTATGGAATTTTGGTCAGAGGAAGTATTTAAAGGAATTGGTAATACATAAGGGGTTTTTCTTGAGCCAGATATGTCGTTTCAGTCCTTGAGAAAAATGGAAATGGCCGAAATTCTTATTCGGACTGATATCTTGGAAGGTCTAGTGGAGGAGATGGAGATAGAATGAAAGAATAACATTCACCTCAAAAAATTGGATTATAAAGGTGTTCCATTCAGATGTCATTGTTTCCATCGGTATGGTCACATTACGACAGAATGTCACATGTCTTTTCGCTCGCTGACCAAGCAAGCTATTACCAAAATTGTAAAAAAAAAAAATATGGAGGGGGATGCGATTTATCAGACTCAAAATGATGACAATTTGGGAATGGAGCCCCATTTTCCTCAGTTGACTCCTGCAAATGTAGAAGATGATGCCTCAAAGAAACATTCTCCTGATTCCCATATTCATGTTGCTTTGGATGGCAAGATGGAATTGCGGCCTAAGGTGATCCCTCAGCCACAACTGCAGATTCAACAATATTTGGATGCAGTGCCTATGTCACCATACCTTCTTGGTACACCAACTGCCTTCATCCCTCCTTTAATTTATATGGTTTCGTCATTGCAATTGAAAGGGGGGGGATGATCGATATCTCTTATAAATTCTCTCTTTGCTAATATTTCTTCCCTGTCGTTTCGTTCCCCCACTTGTTCTGTGGAATGTCTTATGATCATGGCTAGCCATGGGGTGGCATCACCCATACTGAGTGTCGACTCTAGGGGTACCACAGACATGGAAGAGGAATTTTTTAGATATAATTTGAGACCTAGGCCTCCTTTGTGGCCGATGGATTCGTGGAAAAGGATGGGGGGTTGGGGTCAAACCCTTGTAGTCAGCCAATGTCAAAGGGGCAAGGTTGAAGATCGCTTTTATCCAAGGCTCAGAAAAAATCCCGGGCTAAGAAAGTCATGGGTATTTAATCTTATATTGATGGGGTGCTTAGAGTAGCGATAGCCATGGCTACGGTTTCTCAATGAACATTCTATCTTTCAATTGCAGGGGTTTAGCAAGCCAATCCAAAAATTGTTGCTTCAAAGGTTGATGTATCTTTCCCATCTCGACATCATCCTTCTTCAATAAACCATGGGGAATGGGGGAATCGTTACAAAATTGTTGGAATCAGTCTTCAAACGTTGGTATTTCATCTCTTAGGATGCTAGGGGGAGATTTGTAGGTCTTGCGACTAGCGGGAATCTTTGATACGTTAAAATGATAATTTAATGGGGTTTCGAGTCAGGATTGGGAGTGGAGTTTCTCTCGTCTGAGTTAGGCTCAGGCTTGAAGGTCATAAATTAATATGGTACTTATATGGACAAATTTCTGTTCTGGTTTGTATTGATTTGAAAATCACTCTTGAATGTGGATTCTCTCATAATAGGAGGTGACCTTAATTTTACCATTGGAGCAACAGAAGTTTGGGGGCCAAGGGATGCTCAGGACCAGCTAGTATATTACTTCACTCGCAAGCTGGAGGCTCATGGGATGTTGGACGTAGATATTATCAAGTTAAAGCCAACATGGAAAAATAAACAATATGGGGAGGCATGAATATCTAAAAGGTTGGACAACTTCCTAGTTTCTGAGAACATTCTTGTAACGACCCTTAATTATTAAGATGATTAATTTAATAAATAATCCTAAAAATTAGCTAAACAATAATTACTTATTAAATAACCTTAACTAATTATTTGTTATTAATTAGTTATTCTTGATTATGATTAATTTAAGTATAATTAACTCTTTAATCAATATGGTTAATGATTGATTTAATTA
>SNQJ01S0108362.1:27210-38278 GCA_010110895.2 Picea sitchensis
AAACAACATTTAAAACATAAACAAAAACATATGAATCCACTTTTGGGATAAACTTTTCTACAAATGAATCTTCTAACACATCCCAACTAGTAATGGAGTTAGGAATTAATGAACTATATCATTCAAGAGCATCCTCACGTAGCATTTGTAGAATAATCTACATGTAACATTGTCTTTAGTGAGGTTGAAATCATAACATGTACCTTTAAAATTAATCGAGGGTTGCTCTGCATCTTCTGAAGAATCCCCAAAGAATGTAGAAAAAATTTCAATAGGAATATTGGGCATTTGAAATTCTATTTTTGGTATATTTAGAGGGGTATTATGAAATCGGCTCCTTCTTTGAGTATTTATCCCTTTTGTCGAATCTTGCAAAGCCATTGATGGGCTCGATGAAGAATACAAAGAAGCATTATGACTTGAATGAAACCCTTCGTTTTGAATTTTTTCAATGGAGTTGCCAGGGAGTTCATTCTCCCGAATCTTTGGTGCTTCTCATTTCTTTTTGAAATTACAAAAAAGGTGAGCCATGCTTAAAATAAGCATCAATTGTTTTGAATCTTCTTCTCAAAAATTTGAGAAATAGAGATTTATGGTTTCTCAGATATCTTGAAAATAAATCAGTCCCCAGTATGGTCTCCAAAAATGTTGGTGCTTGAATCCGTTAGGACTGAAACAACAACCTCGTGAGGATGTAAATCTCCCTACGTTTTTATAGAGGTGGTACTCCTCTTAAATATTTTTTTGGGACTCTAAATATTCAAAATATGGGACTTTGCAAAAGTCAGTCGTGATAATCACAAAAATATAAAAATAACAAGAAAGAAAATGTTTTTTTTTTTTTTTAAAGAAAGTTCCTGAGAAATGACTAGGAACCACAGACTTCATACATTTAAGAAATATAGACAAAATTTCCTCACATCCATCATAGTTAAACTAAAGATTTTTAATCACAAAAAAATAAAAAGAAGATAGTTCGCATGCATAAGAGAACTTTAACAAAGTGAACATGGGCAACCCAAATAAATATAATGATAGATCAATCTCAAATAATTTATACTCAAAAATTAGATTTACAAAGCACAATCAAAACTGATCCCGAAATAGCTCTCTTTAAATTTCTAAAAAATATATAGTATGTTACATATTCTTTGAAATTTAAAATACGCATGTCATTAGGACTTGGATTGGGGCTCCCACGGACCATAAATTAAATATAAAAAATAATTAAGCTTGTAGAAGGAGGACGATGGGTGGTAAAAGAATATCAAGATCTGGAAAGAAGAAAATGAGAAGTTATTAGATTTCGGTTAAACCTTTCTAGTCAAAGAAGCGGAGTAACTAGTTGAAAGAAATGATAAATAAATAAAGATATGATCATCATAAACTTACTATGATGATATCTCATGTCTTTATTTGCTTGCTGCTGTCCTTTTATTGTCTTCATCGATGGTTACATGAACCGTCTCAACTGTTTCTTGCCCTTTTATAAATTCCCGTACAAGTTTCTTCTTGAAACATTTCCTTTAATGAATTCCTCATTAATTCCTCATTAATGAATTCACATCATTAATACAAGTATATTGAAAGCGGGTCTCTGTCCTTTTTTAATAAAAGTTTTAATTAAACTTTTAATTTTTGAAATTTAATTAATTTCCCTTTAAAAGAGGATGACTGTGTTTTAATTATTTGGGAATGATAATACACTTTTTATCCATTTAAATCATTTCAGATGTGATCTTCATCATCTTGTATTTCCAACAATATAAAATTTTTCCAAATTTGTCGTATTTTCCAACGATATAATTTTTTTCCAAATCCGTCACGTGGATCTCAAGATATGAGCTCCTGAAGTTGAGTTGTCACACATGCCCATTAAAAATGCACCTAACTGATATTTTAATTTTTGAAAAAAATTTATTAGCTTTCAACACTTGAAACCTGTACCACCATCTTCTACGTCAAAATACCTTTCCAACAATATAAATTTTGCTGCAAACAAAGGTCGGGAGCTCAAGATATATCCTTTGCACGATTGTGACTCAACCACCGTCGATCAATTTTGATGGGTAAATGTGGACCCTTGATTTAATTTAGACCTCCTTTGTTGAATGTCGACTTTTTTTCATTATTCTTATCCCACATGTACGAGAATAAAAGAGTCTTTGTGGTATATAATGTTTTTTTTTTTTTTTGTAAGTAAGAAAGTTATATTAAGTATGGTGCCTGCTATGGCTAAACCAGGGTTCCAAAAGTACAAAAATTAACCAGCTGTAGTTACTGGACTGCCCCAACAGAGGGGAAACCAGTCCAGTCATCTTTTGAGTNTGACTCATGGGCAATCTCAATATGTATTGGAGGAAAATTATACCAATTATGGTGAAGATTTGATTGCATTGTTGGGAGAACAATGCTATGGAACCATAATTCAATGAAATCAATTCTTGGATGCTCAAGAATACTATTTTCTTTGATTGGCTGAGGAGTTTTCAACATAAGAATACATTCATTCTTTTCCTTATTTCCAACCACTTCCAAGGTTCTTGATTCATCAAAAATATCAAGGTGATCTTGCTCATCATTATTCTCAAGATTCATTTCTTCCATCAATTCTCCTTGCTACAAGTTCTCATGTAATGTTTCATCATCTATTACAAGACTGAAATCTTCTTGTGTATTTGGTGGAGGCTCCTCAATTTCATTCTCAAATTTTCTCCTTGAAATATCTTCATATGGACTATATAAGAGGCTGAAATTTTCTTCTTAAAATTTGGAATTTTCGTCTTCGTCTTCAACAACCTGAATTGACTTTAAAATTTCATCCACTCTTTGATTAGATTCTTCTTCAAAATTGGGCATTTCGTTATCTCGCTTCCACATGGAAGAGGATGGGCATGAAACAACATTTAAAACATAAACAAAAACATATGAATCCACTTTTGGGATAAACTTTTCTACAAATGAATCTTCTAACACATCCCAACTAGTAATGGAGTTAGGAATTAATGAACTATATCATTCAAGAGCATCCTCACGTAGCGTTTGTAGAATAATCTACATGTAACATTGTCTTTAGTGAGGTTGAAATCATAACATGTACCTTTAAAATTAATCAAGGGTTGCTCTGCATCTTCTGAAGAATCCCCAAAGAATGTAGAAAAAATTTCAATAGGAATATTGGGCATTTGAAAGTCTATTTTTGGTATATTTAGAGGGGTATTATGAAATCGACTCATTCTTTGAGTATTTATCCCTTTTGTCAAATCTTGCAAAGCCATTGATGGGCTCGATGAAGAATACAAAGAAGCATTATGACATGAATGAAACCCTTCGTTTTGAATTTTTTCAATGGAGTTTCCAGGGAGTTCATTCTCCCGAATCTTTGGTGCTTCTCGTTTCTTTTTGAAATTACAAAAAAAGTGATCCATGCTTAAAATAAGCATCAATTGTTTTGAATCTTCTTCTCAAAAATTTGAGAAATAGAGATTTATGGTTTCTCAGATATCTTGAAAATAAATCAGTCCCCAGTATAGTCTCCAAAAATGTTGGTGCTTGAATCCGTTAGGACCGAAACAACAACCTCATGAGGATGTAAATCTCTCTACACTTTTATAGAGGTGATACTCCTCTTTAAGATTTTCTTGGGACTCTAAATATTCAAAATATGGGACTTTGCAAAAGTCCATCGTGGTAATAAAAAAAATATAAAAAATAACAAGAAAGAAAATGTTTTTTTTATTTTTAAAGAAAGTTCCTGAGAAATGACTCGGAACCACACACTTCATACATTTAAGAAATATAGACAAAATTTCCTCACATCCATCATAGTTAAACTAAAGATTTCTAATCACAAAAAAACAAAAAGAAGATAGTTCACATGCATAAGAGAACTTTAACAAAGTGAACATGGGCAACTCAAATAAATATAATGATAGATCAATCTCAAATACTTTATACTCAAAAATCAGAGTTACAAAGCACAATCAAAACTGATCTCGAAATAACTCTCTTTAAATTTCTAAAAAATATATAGTATGTTACATATTCTTTGAAATTTAAAATACGCTTGTCATTAGGACTTGGATAGGGGCTCCCNAATATAAAAAAGAATTAAGCTTGTAGAAGGAGGACGATGGGCGGTAAAAGAATATCAAGATCTGGAAAGAAGAAAATGAGAAGTTATTAGATTTCGGTTAAACCTTTCTAGTCAAAGAAGTGGAGTAACTAGTTGAAAGAAATGATAAATAAATAAAGATATGATCATCACAAACTTACTATGATGATATCTTGTGTCTTTATTTGCTTGCTGCTTTCCTTTTATTGTCTTCATCGATGGTTACATGAACCGTCTCAACTGTTTCTTTCCCTTTTAGAAATTCCCATACAAGTTTCTTCTTGAAACATTTCCTTTAATGAATTCCTCATTAATGAATTCACATCATTAATACAAGTATATTGAAAGCGGATCTCTGTCCTTTTTTAATAAAAGTTTTAATTAAACTTTTAATTTTTGAAATTTAATTAATTTCCCTTTAAAAGAGGATGACTGTGTTTTAATTATTTTGGAATGATAATAAACTTTTTAGCCATGTAAATCATTTCAGATGTGATCTTCATCATCTTGGATTTCCAACAATATAAAATTTTTCCAAATTTGTCGTATTTTCCAACGATATAAATTTTTTCCAAATCCGTCACGTGGATCTCAAGATATGAGCTCCTGAAGTTGAGTTGTCACACATGCCCATTAAAAATGCACCTAATTGATATTTTAATTTCTGAGAAAAATGTATTAGCTTTCAGCACTTGAAACCTGTACCACCATCTTCTATGTCGAATTACCTTTCCAACAATATAAATTTTGCTGCAAACAAAGGTCGGGAGCTCAAGATATATCCTTTGCATGATTGTGACTCAACCACCGTCGATCAATTTTGATGGGTAAATATGGACCCTTGATTTAATTTAGACCTCCTTTGTTGAATGTCGACTTTTTTTCATTATTCTTATCCCACATGTACGAGAATAAAAGAGTCTTAGTGGTATATAATGTTAAGTGTAACATACACCTGACAATAAATAAAGAAGAGAGGAGACTATGGATCTTGGAGGATTCGACCCTTGGAAAATTGTTGAATATAATAATAATTTTGCATGCCCATTCAACCACCAATATGCCCAGTCAACAATGATGAGTCACCGAATCAAATGTTTCCACATGTCATCACTGAGTAGGCCAAAAATATTCCAATAAGAATTTTCCATATGTCATCCAATAAAATCAGGCCATGTGTCACTTTTTGTATTCTGCCACGTGTCTCCATTAATTAGTTGCTATGTGGCACCATCCATTTAACTTACATGTGGATATATCTCATTGGTTAATAAAGTTCCATGTGTCACTTGGATATGTTCCTCATAGAACTTAGGATAGGAAAAATATTATTAAAATAATATGGCAGGTTCACGGGTTTACATGAATGCAGAGGTAGGTGAGGAAATCACCGCGGTGGTAATACATAGAAATGAATGAGTGGGAAAAATTCTAATTTTAGGTGAAGTGGAGAGGAGAGGTAAATAGTTGTAAAATATTTTAAGTCTTGAGAATTGGTCGGACATAATTTCACATAACATATGAAATAAACATCACCAACCCTCACCAGCCCATGAACCTGTGAACCTGCGGTAACTCATATATATTTGGCTAAGTGTTGGAGAAGTTACATAGTAAAGAGTAGTAAAAAGAGTTGTGTGCATTATGAAGATGACAAAAGTCAAAGTGCATTGTGAGGGTAGTGAAGATAAAACATACTCTTAAGAAATATCACCAACCCGCGGTAAGACATAATAAATAAGACTAAGTTTGGAAAGTATATAATGGATCACGTGAAATATGGAAAATATGAAAAATGAAAAGAAATATATGGGAAATAAAAGAAATTATGCGAAATTTGGGAAAAGAAAAAAGGGAAAAGGAAAGAAATGGAAAAATGGGATAATGGAAATGGAAAGGAAAAATAAAAAGAAATGAGAAAATAAAGGAAAATGGAAATGAATGTGAACGTGGAAAGGAATAAGGAAAAATGGTTAAGTGTGGAAAATGGTAAGGGAAATATGAAAATAATGAGACAATGGGAAAAATGACTAAGTATAAAATGAGAGAATGAATAGAGGTGAAGGAAAAGGAGAGGAGAGAACATGTCACTTAGAACATTTTTCATATTTTTTCTTGTATTACCTCCATTGGACTTCTGGACAGAAGTATGTGTATCTTGTTCATGGAGACTTTGATTTTGATTCCGTGAAGTGCATGGAGAAGATGATACCTAGGGATATGAAATGAACATATAATAGTTAAAAAATATTCATCTTCCAATATCATTTTTTATTAATATTCCAGGAGCGAGAACATATAGGTGACCAAATTTTGGTCAATAGGAAGGATCATGGGGTATTGTAGTTGAAGGATTTCTTGTCACTCTTCCATCTCTAGATAATATGGGTTCAAGTGTTTCCCTTCCACTGGGTAGTTCGATGGGCCTCGTTTCTTATCCTTTGATTTTGGGCGAGATTTTGGGCCCTTCGGTGATGACCAACCATGTGCTCGATAGTAGGTTTATATGTCCATTGTTGTTGGCTCCCTCAGATCTTATAGGGGGGTATAATTGTGAATGTCGTGAAACTAAGAATCAAGCTGTGGTTAATCCAAATGAAGTAGTCAATGGAAGGAAGGAGAACGTGGATCCCAAACCCCCTCACCCTAGACACCACAAGAATAAATGCATCAAAACAAGGGGATAGGAGGCTAAATTTGTTCTAGGATATGATATCCCTTTAAAACAGGTGGTGGGAATGGCAGAAAAAGATGTTATGGGTAGATATCATGGAAGGCGCTTTGGAATTAACCAACTTAAGGCTTGGGCATATTCAATTTGGAGGAAAAATTTGGGATATGTTCCCATGGCATACAGATTCGCTAGACGACGATTTTCCTTCCTCTTACACTCTTAATAAGACACATAGTGGGCACTGAAATAATCCTGGAGTTTATACTTTACCCCTTTAGATTTAAAAATGTGGACACCATTGTTTTATGCAAGCAGGGAGATATTTGATATTGGTCCCTTGTGGGTAAGGCTTCCAAGGCTCCGCATGGAATTTTGGTCAGAGGAGGTATTTAAAGGAATTGGTAATACATAACAGGTTTTTCTTGAGGCATATTTGTCATTTCAGTCCTCAGGAAAAATGGAAATAGACTGATATCTTGGAAGGTCTGGTGGAGGAGATGGAGATAGACTAGAAGGGTAGCATTCACCTCAAAAAATTGGATTATAAAGGTGTCCCATTCATATGCCATTCCTGCCATTGGTATGGTCACATTCCAACAACTTTCTTTTCTCTCCCTGAATGAGCAACCTATTACCAAAATTATAAAAAAGAGGGATATGGAGGGGGATGCAATTTCTCAGCCTTAAAATGATGAAAATTTGGGAATGGAGCCCCATTTTCCTCAATTTACGCTTGCAAATATAGAAGGTGATACCTCAGAGAAGCATTCTCCCGATTCCCATGTTCATGTTGCTTTGGATGGCGAGATGGAATTGCGGCCTAAGGTGATCCCTCAACCATAGTTGCAAATTCAAAAATCTTTGGATGCGGTGCCTGCGTCACCATCCCCTCTTGGTACACCCATTGCCTTTGTCCCTCCTTTAATTTCTCTAGTTTCATCATTGAAATTGAAAAGGGGGAGGGATGGCTGATATGTCTTATAACTTCTCTCTTTGGTAATATTTTTCCCCTGTCATTTCGTTCCCCCACTTGTTCTGTGGAATGTACTGTGATCATGGATAGCCAATGGGTGGCATCACCCATATTGAGTGTCGACTCTAGGGGTACTTGGGACATAGAAGATGGATTTTTTAGATACAATTTGAGACCCAAGCCTCCTTCATGGCCGATGGAGTCGGGGAAAAAGGATGGGGGGTTGGCGTCAAACCTTTGTAGTCAACCGATGTCAAAGGGGCGAGGTTGAAGATCTCTTTTATCCAAGGCTTGGGAAAAATCCTAGGTTGAGAAAGCCACAAGTATTCAGTCTTCTATCGATGGGGTGCTTAGAGTAGCGATAGCGTTGGCTAAATTTTCTTAATGATCTTTCTATCTTTCAATTGCAGGGGCTTGGTGAGCCCATCCAAAAAATCATCGCTTCAAAGGTTGGTGGATCTTTTCCATCCCAACATCATCCTTCTTCAAGAAACCATGGGGGATAAGGAAATCATTACAAAATTGTTGGAATCACTCTTCAAAGGTTGGTATTTCATCTCTTAGGATGCTAGGGGGAGATCTAGGGGTTTTGCGTCTGGATGGAATCCCTAGTCTGTTAAAATGATAAATTATTGGGGTTTTGAGTCAGGCCTGGGAGTGGAGTTTCTCTCGTATGAGATAGGCCCGTGATTGAAGGTCCTAAATTAATATGGTACTTATATGGAGAAAGTTCTGTTCTAGGATGTATTGATGCGAAAGTCACCCTTGAATGCATATTTTCTCATAATAGGAGGTGACCTTAATTTTACCCTTGGAGTAGAAGAAGTTTGGGGGCCAAGGGATGCTCAGGACCAACTAGTAGATTACTTCACTTGCAAGATTGAGGATCATGGGATATTGGATGTAGATCTTATCAAGTTAAATATGACATGGAGAAATAATAAAGTTGGGGAGTCTTGAGTAGCTAAAACATTGGATTGATTCATGGTTTCTGAGCACATTCTTGATAGATCCTATATTATTCATCAATGGGTAGGCAGTGGGGGTGAATCATATTATTCTCCCATTTTTTTGAAAATTCAGGGGGGAAGGTAGGAAGCGAGGAAGCCCCTTTAAATTCAATTCTTCCTGGCTAAAAGAGAAAGATTATATCTCTTTAGTGTCAATAAATTGGCCCCCTTTTGACCAAGATCAATAATCTTCTGCAATTGAACGGTTTTCAGAAAATTTAAAGAAGGTCAAGAAGGTTAAGAAGGTTACTATAGAATGGGCCAAGTAGAAGCGACTACATGATGAGGTAGATTTGAACTTGGTGGAAGAGGATATCCATTCTATATCCAAATCCACGAGAGAAGGGTTCATTTCTCAAGAGCCCAAAGATAGACTTCACCAGTTGGAATGCATAAGAAAGAAACTCCTAGAGGACAAAGAAGCAATATGGAGACTAAAAAATAGGGCTCTTTGGTTGGAATATGGTGATGAAAACACAAATTTTTTTTCAGGCCTTTACAAAATGAAGGAGAAACATCAATACAATTTGGATCCTTTCAGAACAAAATGGTGATTTTGTTACTTCTTTTGAAGGATTGACCAACCTGGAATTATCTCACTTTCAAAACTTATTCAAGGATGATGTAAAACCTTCTATTTCGAAAATTGTCACGATTTCCCAATTTTTACCAAGTTTTGTTTATGTTGAAGACAATCATTCATTAATGGAGAAAGTTATAGAGGATGAATTCAAATATATCCTTCAAAGTTTCCAAAAGGACAAAAGTCCGGGCCCGGATGGATGGCTAGTGGAATTTTTCCTTTCTTTTTTTTAGATCTTAGGTGTGGATCTTTGCGTTAGAGCCTCCAAATTCCCTGAACGGTCCAAGATTTTTTGCTAGAGATTTCATGAGGAGGTTCATATTGCAATATATCCCAGTGACATTCTCTTCCATCTTCACAAATATCTTTTCTATTGGATCTCAAGGGCTGTTGTGAATAGACTCATCCACCATGTCTAAGATTCCGTGACTTTCTTCTTAAGAAAATTCTTGGATCCTGCAACTTTCCATAAAAACCTAAAATAAAATTGATCTGATACCAATATGAACTATAAAATAATGTGGATATTCCACTGGAACAATTCGTCACAACATATCTTATAATATTGTGAAATCTTAGACTATGCAAACTAATTTTTATTGGATCCAAGATTCATTAATTACTATCTTTTCTTGAATTTATGAAATAATTGAATTGCGAAAATGAAAGAAATGGGAAAAAAAACACACCATCCACGCAAAAATGAACAAAATATATATCTTGGGAGACCCAATACGGAACAAAAATCAGGTAGAAGACAAGGCCTATGCTCTGCTTTCTTTCCTTTAGTTATGGAAATGAAAATACAAAGAAAGAGGCACTCACTGTTGATTTGGCTTTAACATTGTGGCCTGTATGGATACTACAAAATATTTTCCTCCTCTGTTACTATCTCAAAATACCACTCCAGGGTAATATGCTCAACAATGGAACAAGTACAATGATAAAGAATGGAACCCTTTCTCCTCCTAGAGGCCTGATATTTAACATATCCTGATAGCCATCTAGGGTTAGGGTTTTGAGTTCCTCAACCCTCAATTAGTGATCGGGTTTGGACCTTCTAGAATATTCTTAAAATTCCACTTATGGATAGCCCCATATGTGTGAGTAATGGGAGCTGACGTGTCATCCACTCGTACCATGGTGGTCAACAGGGTAGATCAAATTGTGGGAGGCATAACTTTTTCGTATGAGCTTCGATTGAGGCGATATTTGCACAGTTGGAAATGTCTTGGTGTGTAGATCAATGTCAAGGTGTGTGTACAAGTTATGGACACTATAACCCCAAAAAATGTCGTTTAATTCCTCAAAATGGATTTGGACCCTAATTTTCGAAACTGGGATTCGCCACTAAAATGACCCTGCAAGATGATTTATCCAATTTTTTCCACCCAAATAGTACCAATATAGATAAAAAAATTATTATATGATCCAATACGGATCATTCCCTACAATCCATCTCATCCAATTTTTCCACAAAAAGAGTACCGATATAAATGACAAATTATATAAAAATTCATTCCAGATCATTGATCCTTTCCCTTATGTGCCTTGATGAAGACGCTCCCACCTCCTTTAGCCAAGAGATATTTATTTTCTCTTATAAAGAAGAATGCATCTTTGTCCCATAGATAAGGGCTTCCACACACCACACCACATTTGTTGTTGCTACATTGGATTCCACCTCAATGACAAAATTAACATTTATGACAAA
>SNQJ01S0108362.1:40968-56663 GCA_010110895.2 Picea sitchensis
ATATGAAAAAAAAAATGGAATACACGGGGGGAGGGGGGGTTTTGTTGTTTCGAGCAGATGAAGTTTGCGGTATTGGGTTGAATCTCTTGTGGTGACCTGTGATTTTGTTAAAAATTTTAAGTCGGTCCCTAACGATTTTTCAGATGGAAGGGAAACTGGCAGTGACATTGCAGGAGGGAGAAGAGGAACTTCTGGATTTTTTGGAGGACCCGTGGAGCGACATATCCATATGGAAGAAACCACTTGTCTATCTTTCAGCTGAATTAGATGTAGGGTTGGTGGGTGTTTCTCCAAATCAGGGACGGTCATGGTAGGGGATTCATGAAGGTCCCATTGTTTCGATTTTGGTTTTTTCTCAAGGGTTTAATCCTCTTGGAGGTTTTCCTTCTCCATCGGTGGGGGTTTCGTTTTAAGCGTAGTTTCTAGGATATTCCACAACATATTGACAACATGGTTCTATTGGTGAGCTTCCTCTCCTGGAGAATTGTTTTTCCTCCCCATTTTTGGAGCCATTTTTTGGGATTCCATCCTCTCCATGGGAGCTTGGGAAGGATCATGGGGTCTTATAGCTGAAGGATTTCTTGTCGCTCTTCCAACTCTAGAGAATCTGGGGTCAATTGTTTCCCTTCCACTGGGTACTTCGATGGGCCTCGTTTCTGATCCTTTGATTCTGGGTGAGATTTTTGGCCCTTCTATGACGACCAACCCTCTACTTGATAGTGGGTTCATAGGTCCATTGTTGTTGGTTCCCTTAGATATTAGTGGGGGGTGTTATAACCCTAATTTGCACCAGACATGCATACCTGGCATCAGGCAATCTCATTTTCCATTTTTTCCAAGACACTACTGAACAACTCTTCTTAAAAACACCATTTTTGAAGGCACACACACCTTGCTCCACTACTGCACGTCTGTATATGCTAGCTGACCCACTACAACCCACGTATACCTACAAAAGCACGAAAAATAGAAAGTTGAAGATGTAATACAAATTTTTGGGTAGGTTTCCTAAAACCGTTTGATTGCCTACATCCGTTCATTCAACCAAATACCTAGCCCTTTTCAGCCTATAAAAGAAGGGGTAGGGGTCCCATTTGGAGGAGGAAAATAATTGTAAAGAAACTCTACCCGATTTTGCATTCCCTTTGCCCCAACCTTTTGCAACCATTGTGTGAAGAGAAGCATATACAAAAGCAGTTGGAGCATAGTTGAAGAGGATCCCAGGACCATATTCGAGGAGAAGTGACTGATCTCACTATTGTAAGTTACTCTTGTGAGATTAATAAAAGAAGTACTTTTCCCGTCCCGCCATATGAGGTTTTTAATGTTTAACATCAATGGTATTTTGATAAAATACATAACCCATTAGTTCATAGATCATATGCATGTTTGGAGTTCTTTGTTTGCTTGTTTATGAATGCAGATCAACTTTGGGAGGAGATTTGCATTCAAGGAGCGACTAAACGTTAAAGGATGGACATCAAACACATAAACTAAGGTACAGTAACTTGATCTTTTTAACCTTATATTTACATATGGATAATGAGGTTTATGATTGGGATGATGGTAATAAGTAGGAGACTTTAGATAATTTCTGCATGCATTACAAAACCCTTAATGCTAGTCCGTAGGGGGATTTCCCACTCACAACAAAATTGGCGACCATAAATAGATCCATGTCATATAACTATATAAAGTGTATCCGCGACCAATACACAATGGATCTACATCTCGAAATTGAAAAGATATATATGTATAGTATCCATCTTCCAGAAGCTAATAAGGCATGATGGATGGAGATGAGGCCTTCAGAGCTCGAGCAACAACTTCAAAATCTTCACAACTCGAGTAGGAGTGTAATATGAGTGTACGACTTCACTACCCAGAGGTCTTTGACGACTT
Organism: Picea sitchensis; assembly: GCA_010110895.2. Classification (NCBI taxonomy): domain Eukaryota; kingdom Viridiplantae; phylum Streptophyta; class Pinopsida; order Pinales; family Pinaceae; genus Picea; species Picea sitchensis. Next base: position 42,871 of record SNQJ01S0108362.1, read on the forward strand.
GTCAGGAATGGACTAGAGGATCTTGATGATCAGGCTAAGGGCTTCATTAATTTCGAACAAAGAATTGATTGGACATTCGGGATGGCCGAGCATGAGGGTAGGAGACAAACTGCAGAGGGGTCGACTCAGGCTTGGTAAAAACTTCCCTTGGACAATAGCACGAAATAAGATGAGACTCAGGCAACATGGTATTTGACATAAGTCTACGATGCAGGAGGCAACACAAACTCTCCAAATGTTTGGAAGAATAACCAAACAGAGGAGGACACAACTCTATGTAGTGAGAAAAACTTCATAAGGTCAGGTTAAATCCCAAAACTTGACAAACAAATGGAAGGATGTGCTTTGTCCAAGGGTGACTCATTGTGCTGCCAACAAAAAGAAAATAATTTTCCCTTCCTCTTTTTGGGGTATATTTGATTTTTTGTCTTTTTCAATAATTTTGGAAAGCTTGAAAAAGAATAAAAGATGCTATGTTACAAAGGAGGATCGGGTGTCACAGACATACTAGTTCCAAACGCGAGGAACACATGGATGCTCAGAGAAAAAGGATATATGTAGGAAAAGGACACTCGAGAAAAATCCTCTATGGGCCAAGGTCTCAAGACGCAGAGGTAAAGTGCTACAGGGCTTGCGTATGAGGCATGCTTCATATGGTTCAGTTGAGGGAAACATGGAGCCGACATTAGGCCAAAGACGCAGGTATGAAAATGCGATTAATAAGATACAATGGTAACATCCTTCGATGTGGTTTTAACGAGCCCAGAGAAGGTAAAATCGACATTTTTTCATATTTAGAGAGTCTGAAAAATCCTAAAAGGAGACTCCACTGGGGTACCTTTTTCGAAGGTAGTCTAGTCGGTTCAAAAAAGGGGTAAACTAGCACTAAAAAGACGTCTATTCAAAACCATTTTAATGAGTGTGATAAATACAAGATCACTCGACAATTTTTTCATATTTAAGGAGTCTGAAAAAATCTTAACTATGGACTCCGTATGGGATATTCTTCCGGACCATTTTAATGAGTGTGAAGGAACAAGTTCACTCGACGATCTTTTCAATTTTAGGGAGTCTGAAAAGAGCTTAACTATGGACTCCATGGGGGTTCCTTTTTCGTAAATTTAGTCCCTCAGGTCCGAAAAAGGGTTAAAATCATACCTGCGAATACTCTTCTAGGGAACCAAAGTTCCTAGAGTATAACTTTGTTCGTATAGTTGACCATCTAGACCGAAAAAGGGGTAAACTACCGTCGGATAGACGTACCTTCAAATTTCAGTTTAGCAAGCGTGAAGGTCAACAAGATCGCTCGACAATCTTTTCATTTTTAGAGGGTCTGAAAAGGGATTAAAAGAAGACCTGTGGGGGCTACGACTCATGTATGAAACTGGTTCAGGTAGAGCCCACTGTTAGGCTCAGACCAAGAGTCTCTTCGATAGTCAACTTGGAAAGTCTGCCAAAAGGGAAGAAAACACAAACCACAGTGCAAGTCCTCCCACGGTATAGAATCCGTAGTCATGGATTCAAGGATAGCCTCATCTGAAGGCAATTCAAAATATGAGAAATCATGCAAGTGAGAGTCGACAGTCCCAAAGGGTGAAGTAAACTAACCATATTCCATATGACGATGGAGGCTCTGGGCAGGATTGGTAGAGTCTATTAATGAATAATCACAAGCGTGAGGGCTTGAGGATCTACCAACAACAAGATTAGACTCAAAAGGAGACTCAAGATCACTTGGACCAAGAGGGGGAAAGCAAGGGCTCCCATGCCCCCATTGGATAAGCCAAAGAATCAATTGCTAATACCAAGTCTTGAGAAGGAAAACATGATTGCATAGGTTCCTGCTCAGAAGCAATTGAACATCAAGGATAAGATGCCACATAATTAACCCGTGGCGAGGTAGAGTCTACACGAACACTAGGAACATGTAAAGGGGTAGTCTGAAATAACGTCGAATTAGGATGATGTTTATCAGATGCCAACTGGTCGATAGTGACAATTCTTCCATTTTGAGGGAAATGCATCACCCAAAAGAGCGTACATACCACAACGTTCATAGCATATACGTAATCACGCCCGAGAAGCATATTGAAATCTAACGGGCCTTGCACCACTATAACATCAACAAGGACAATCTTCCCACCTAACGAGATAGGTAACTAAGGAAGAAGCCCCAAATATTCACTAGGATGTCTATCAAAATCCAACAACTCATGCAAAGTATACACAAGCTCGGGATATCCCAAGACTTCCCAAACCAAGGAGGATAAAATACTTGCAGAGGCTCCTTCATCCACAATACAACGATAAATGTTTGTCGAATTAACTTCAACCCTTATTTGAAAAGGTGCAGAAGAAGGAAGACGAGGCTCAACAAGATTATTCCAATCAAAGGAAACCATCCTAGGGCTTGGAGGGGGTGTTCTCGGAATGAGCGGAATTCCCCCTTGTTCTGAAAGTATTGAACTGGAAACGCTAAAAACATAGTCAGTAGAGACATCACTCCCCAAGAGAAGAGTGGGATCAGCCAAAGACTGCATCGACGTGATAATTTTGGTAGACTTGACACTCTTCAAGAGAAGAGTGGGATCAGTCGAAGATTGCGTCGACGTGACCACTTTCTCAACCAAAGGTTGCATAGGCTGTGAGACTAAATGATCTAAAGGCACCTCACCCATCAAAAGAGGAGTGGGATTAGCCGATGATTGCATCAACATGACCACTTTCTCAACCAATGGTTGAATAGGTTGAGAGACTTGAGAAGACTTTGAATCAGAAGATCTTGCAGACAGGGACCACAATATTTGTACCTCTGGAATGCCAGGGCATAGATGAGTAAGGTGATCTCCCTTGCAAAGATTACAAGGGAACTTAGGGTTACATCCTATCCGTCTAGGTTTCTCAATAGAATCAATGCCCCCAGCATGACTAGCAGTGGCTAGTTGCACATCACCAACCTCTTCAAGTCATGTTGGAGATGTGNCCAACATGACTCGTAGAGGTTGGTGACTTCTTCTTCCTATTCTTCCTCTTTCTATTTCGTTTAGACTTATGGTTACTAGTAACTGTACTTTCACTAGAGGTGGGGGAAGGAGGAGGAGAAGACTTTGCTGACGAAGGAACAAAAACATTATTCCCATGACATAAAGCACTTAACTGGGAAGCGTCAAGATCATTTGGGACATTTGGAATGGTACCCAACCAAACCGGTAATCCCACATTCAACCCAAGAATGTACAAAGTGGCCATCAAAGGGACATGAACGTTTTAAAAGAAAGGAAAAGCACAAGAATTCCCTTGTGAAGGGGTTCCTTGGTTGGTATCGTCAGTAACTTTTTCCATGAAGATATTATGCACAGGTTCTCCCCTTGCGGGATCGTTCAAGTCCGTAAAAGTATCACACACTGACTCTGGCGAACCAGTGTTATCAAAACAATGCCTATAAAGAGGCAGTTCCACTTTTCTAAGAGGAAGACTGCAAAGTCCTCACAACCAACGGAGTGGGCGGTCTACCACCCTAGGTCAGATACCCAAGGAAATGGTTGGCTAACTCACTATGGAAAACTAGGGAGCACATAGCACACACTAAAAGTTCCTAAAGGAAAATCAAGCAAACGACTAACTAGTTGGAAGAACAGTTACACCGACCAACATTAGAGAAACTTACCGGTGCAAGTGCAACTCGAATACGGAAGCAACCTACGGGTATACTCTACAAATAATGGCCTGATGTCTTCCCTAGGTACCGCGGTATACCCCCACAATCACTTGTGTAAGTTCCTAAAATAAAGGCAACTAGGTTGCCAGTGCGTGAAAAGTCATTGGGCGGGTACAGTCGACAGTCAGGTAGACCACAATGAGTAGGGTATCAAGCCTAAAACCTATCAAGAGTATCGAAATAAAGTGTTCCGGAAGACGACTGAGGACCTCGAACGGATTCGAGACCCACAAAGCTCCGTGGAAAATGCGATCAACGAAATCCCATGATAAGCCCTCTATATGCGTTCTCCACTACACTTGGTCCAGCTTTGGAGGGGTTATCTCCACTACCTTTCCGCACGCGACCTCGTGTTTAGCCCCTGTGTTAGAGGGGGGTCCCAGATAACTTCCACGTTACTGGACTTCTACACTCCCTAACTCAGACTTGTATGTTTGATTTAACGGCCTTGAAGAGTTTCCTCTCCAACCTAATTCAAGCCCCTAACCCTAAACTAGTTGGTTGACCCTACAAACATAAAAGTCTAGTTATTTTTAAGGCTTGATTTTCTCAAAAGGGGTATGGTAGTGCAACTAATTTTGTTAAGACTCTTGTGAAAAATGATGAAACTTACATGAAAACTGGAAAATAATGATTATATTTCTTATTTTTCTTTTGAAATGCTTTTAAAATTAGAAGAAAACACAACGCTATGCTAATTTCTTTTTCTTTTTCAAATAAAAATGCAAAGAAAATGCCAGGAAATAAAGAGATCTACCAAACTAAGTTTTTATTTTATTTTTTCTTCCAATCAAAGCAGAAATAAAAAAAGATTCTAAAAGAAACTGATGAATTCAACTCATTTTTCTTAAGATTTCAAGCTAAAAAATAAGTTAAAAGAACTAGGAAACACAAGAAATCTTTCAAGCTAAAGACAAGAAAACTGACGTCAAACCTAGTCTTAAAGACTGTAACTACAGAGACTAGGACTAGATCAAGAAAACCCCTAAGAAGTATGACTCCTGATAGGGAAGAGGATGACTGCCTCTTCTTTAAAAAGGTTTTTCTCAACACAGGCACGCTACTAACACTTCAATAGCCAACGTATGTACGTGGGCTATCTAAAGGCAGGGTGCATATGCACGTGTGCAGGCCCACTACAGGCCGCGTACACCTCTATAACTCCTCAAAAAAATGAAAAACAACAGTCCAACACAGGAAGGGAGTACTGGTATTGAAAACTAGAATCCCTTAAAGACACAGAAACTTACTTTGATAAAGAAAATGCAAGGAAAATTTTGATAAAGAAAAGATAATCTGAGGTTATACCTAGGCTACAGACTACAACAATAGAGACCAGAAATAGATCTAGAAAACNGAAGGATCACTTCTGACAGGGAAGAGGATGATTGCCTTTCTTAATATATATATATATATATATATATATATATATATATATATATATATATATATTCAGAACTTAGGCACACAGTGAACACTTCATCAGCTAGTGTATGCACGTGGGCTGTATAAAGGTAGGGTGCGTATGCACGCATGTAGGCCCACTACAGGTTGCGTGCACCTCTGTGACTTCTCGGAAAAGAAAAATCAGTCAAGCAAAGAAATCATGGAGTACTGGTATGGAAGACCAGAATCCCTACTAGCTCAGACTCTTGCAGAAACTCAGAAAAAAGGTAATAAAACCAATTTAAAACACCCAAAAAGTATCCCCCAAAACCCTAGAGATTTCACCAGTATGGTCGCCAATTCTATTGTGAGTGGGAAATCCCCCTACGGACTAGCATTAAGGGTTTTGTAATGCATGCATAAATGACCTAAAGTATCCTACTTCTTACCATCATCCCAATCATAAACCCCATTATCCATATGTAACTATAAGGTTAAAAAGATCAAGTTATTGTACCTTAGTTTATGTGTTTGATGTCGATCCTTTAACGTTCGGTCGCTCCTTGACTGCAAATCTCCTCCCAAAGATGATCTGCATTCATAAATATACAAACAAAGAACTCCAAACATGCATATGATCTATGAACTAATGGGTTAGAGATTCTATCAAAATATCAGCAATATTAAACATTAAAAACCTCATATGGTGGGACGGGAAAAGTACTTCTTTTACTAATCTCACAAGAGTAAATTACAATAGTGAGATTGACCACTGCTCCTCGAATCTAGTCCTGGGATCCTCTTCAACTGTGCTCCAACTGCTTTTGTATACACTTCTCTTCACACAATGGTTGCAAAAGGTTGGGGCAAAGGGAATGCAAAATCGGGTAGAGTTTCTTTACAATTATTTTCCTCCTCCAAATGGGACCCCTACCCCTTCTTTTATAGGCTGAAAAGGGAGAGGTATTTGGTTGAATGACCAGATGTAGGCAGTCAAACAGTTTTAGGAAACCTACCTGAAAATTTGTATTCCATCTGCAACTTTATATTTTTCGTGCTTTTGTAGGTATACGTGGGCTGTAGGGGGTCAACTAGCATATAAACGCATGTAGTAGTGGAGCAGGGTCCATGTGCCTTCAAAAAGGTTGTTTTTAAGAAGAGTTGTTCAATAGTGGCTTGGCAAAAATGGAAAATGAGATGGCCTGATGCCAAGTATGCATGTTTGGTGCAAATTAGGGTTATAACAGGGGGTCTGATTTTGAAGGTAACAACACTAAGAATCAAGCTGTGGTTAATCCACATGAAGTAGTCAATGGTAGGAAGGAGATCATGGATCCCAAACCCCCTCACCCTAGACACCACAAGAATAAATGCATCAAAACAAGGGGCCGAGAGGCTAAATTTGTTCTAGGCGATGAAATCCCTTTAAATAAAGTGTTGGGAATGGAATAAAATGATTTTATGGGTAGAGCTCATGGAAGGCGCTTTGGAATTAACTAACTTAGGGCTTGGGCGGATTCAGTTTGGATACAAAAGTTGGGATATGTTCCCATGGCATACAATCTCGTCAGACGATGGTTTTCCTTCCTCTTCCACTTTCAAGAAGACACATAGTGGGTGCTGAAAGGCTCCTGGAGTTTAGACTCTACCCCTTTATCTTTAAATATGTGGACACCGTTGTTTGATGCAAGCAGGGAGAGATTTGATATTGGTCCATTGTGGGAAAGACTTCCAGGGATCCCTATGGAATTTTGGTCAGAGGAAGTATTTAAAGGAATTGGTAATACATAAGGGGTTTTTCTTGAGGCAGATATGTCGTTTCAGTCCTCGAGAAAAATGGAAATGGACAAAATTCTTATTCGGACTGATATCTTGGAAGGTCTAGTGGAGGAGATGGAGATAGAATGAAAGAATAACATTCACCTGAAAAAATTGGATTACAAAGGTGTTCTATTCAGATGTCATTGTTTCCATCGGTATGGTCACATTGCGACAGAATGTCACATGTCTTTTCGCTCACTGACCAAGCAAGCTATTACCAAAATTGTAAAAAAAAAGGATATGGAGGGGGATGCGATTTATTAGACTCAAAATGATGACAATTTGGGAATGGAGCCCCATTTTCCTCAGTTGACTCCTGTAAATGTAGAAGATGATGCCTCAGAGAAACATTCTCCTGATTCCCATATTCATGTTGCTTTGGATGGCAAGATGTAATTGCTGCCTAAGGTGATCCCTTAGCCACAACTGCAGATTCAACAATCTTTGGATGCAGTGCCTACGTCACCATACCCTCTTGGTACACCAACTTCCTTCGTCCCTCCTTTAATTTATATGGTTTCGTCATTGCAATTGAAAGGGGGGGATGGTCAATATCTCTTATAAATTCTCTCTTTGGTAATATTTCTTCCCTGTCGTTTCGTTCCCCCACTTGTTATGTGGAATGTCTTATGATCATGGCTAGCCAAGGGGTGGCATCACCCATACTGAGTGTCGACTCTAGGGGTACCACAAACATGGAAGAGGAATTTTTTAGATATAATTTGAGACCTAGGCCTCCTCTGTGGCCAATGGATTCATGGAAAAGGATGGGGGGTTGGGGTCAAACCCTTGTAGTCAGCCAATGTCAAAGGGGCGAGGTTGAAGATCGCTTTTATCCAAGGCTCAGAAAAAATCCCGGGCTAAGAAAATCATGGGTATTTAATCTTATATCGATGGGGTGCTTAGAGTAGCGATAGCCATGGCTACGGTTTCTCAATGAACATTCTATCTTTCAATTGCAGGGGTTTAGCAAGCCAATCCAAAAAATTGTTGCTTCAAAGGTTGATGTATCTTTCCCATTCCGACATTATCCTTCTTCAATAAACCATGGGAAATGGGGGAATCATTACAAAATTGTTGGAATCAGTCTTCAAACATTGGTATTTCATCTCTTAGGATGCTAGGGGGAGATTTGTAGGTCTTGCGACTAGCGGGAATCTTTGATACGTTAAAATGATAAATTAATGGGGTTTTGAGTCAAGATTGGGAGTGGAGTTTCTCTCGTCTAAGTTAGGCTCAGGCTTGAAGGTCATAAATTAATATGGTGCTTATATGGAAAAATTTCTGTTCTGGTTTGTATTGATTTGAAAATCACTCTTGAATGTGGATTCTCTCATAATAGGAGGTGACCTTAATTTTACCCTTGGAGCAACAAAAGTTTGGGGGCCAAGGGATGCTCAGGACCAGCTAGTAGATTACTTCACTCGCAAGCTGGAGGCTCATGGGATGTTGGACGTAGATATTATCAAGTTAAAGCCAACATGGAGAAATAAACAATATGGGGAGGCTTGAGTATCTAAAAGGTTGGACAACTTCCTAGATTCTGAGAACATTCTTGATAGATCCTATATTATCCATCCGTGGGTAGGCAGTGGGGGTGAATCATATTATTCTCTTATTTTTTTGGAAATTTGGGGGGAAGGTAGGAAGCCAAGGATCTCCTTTAAATCAATTCTTCCTGGATAAAAGAGAAAGAGTATATATATTTAGTGTCAAGCAATTGCCTCCCTTTTGACCAAGATCAACAATCTTCTACAGTTGAACAATGTGCAGAAAATTTAAAGAAGGTCAATAAATTTACAATAGAACGGGCCAAGAAAAAGTGACTGTATGATGAGGTAGATTTGATCTTGGTGGAAGAGGATATCCATTCTATATCCAAATCCACATGAGAAAGGTTCATTTCTCAAGAGCCCAAATATAGGCTTCACTAGTTGGAATGAAAAAGAAAGAAACTCTTGGAGGACAAAGAAGCAACATGGAGACTAAACAATAGGGCTCTTTGGATGGAATATGGTGATGAAAACAATTTTTTTTTTAGGCCTTTTTAGAAGGAAGGAGAAACATCAATACAATATGGAGCCTTCCGGGTCAGAATGGTGATTTTGTTACTTCTTTTGAAGGATTGGCCAACCTGACAAGATCTAACTTTCAAAATCTATTCAAGGTTGATGTAAGACCTTCTATTCTGAAAATTGTCATGATTTCCCAATTTTTACCAAGTTTTGTTTATGTTGAATACAATCATTCATTAATGGAAATTTTTTCAGAGGAAGAATTAAAATATGTCCTTCACAGTTTCCAAAAGGAAAAAATTCCGGGCTTAGATGGATGGCCAGTGGAAATTTTCGTTTCTTTTTTTGAGATCTTAGGTGGGGATTTCTTAAGAGAAGTGGAGGAATCTCAGTCGCAAGGGAAAATGTTTGGTCCTTTCAATTCCACTTTCATAGCTCTTATTCCAAAAATGATGATCCACAATCTTTGGATGACTACAAATTGATTTATTTGTGTAATGATATTTACAAGGTAGTAGCCAAGGCCATCACAAGGCGTATAAAGGTGATATTATCAAAGACTATTTCCAATGAACAATTGGGCTTCTTGGAAGGTCATCAGATTCATGAAGCCATTGGTGTCGAGCATGAAGGTGTGAATAGTTTAAAGATCCATAATATGAAAGGTGTTGTTATAAATATTGATATCTTTAAATCCTACGATAGAGTTAACTGGTTATATCTTCGTCTTCTTATGAATCATTTAGGTTTTGAGACACCTTTTATTAATTGGGTCATGAGTTGTATCTCCATAGTCGCTTTTGAAGTTTTGATCAATGGGGCTACTTCCCCTTTTTTCCATGAAAAAAGGGGACTGAGGCAAGGATGCCCACTATCCCCATTACTTTTCCTCTTGGTTGCAGAAGGCTTAGGCAAATCATTAGGGGAAGCCAAAAGAATAAGAAGATTCAAGGGAATTCAAATTTCTCAAAACCTATACATCACCCACCTCCTTTTTGTGGATGACATCCTATTATTTTTCGATGACTCCTTCTATATGTTGATACTCTTTTGAATGTTTTGGGGATTTTCAAACATGCTACAGGTATGTGTTTAAATGAAAAAAGATCAACTATTGCCTGGTAGAATCTAGGACATGATATCTTGAGGCATTTTCATGATCATTTTACTTTCGTGCTGAAGGAGAAGGAGTTGGATCGAGGATTGAAGTATCTAGGTTTCTTTTTAAAACCAAACAACTACAAGAAGAGTAACTAGTTTTGGTTGCTGAAAAAGTTGGAAAAGAGGCTGCAACTTTGGAGCCATTGTTGGCTATCCAGGGCTGGAAGGCTAGTGCTTATTAAATCTGTCCTGGAAGCCATCCCGATATAATAGATGTCCTTGGGTTGGATTCCAAAGGGGATTCTTGAAAATTTGCGGAAGATTTGCTTCAAATTTCTTTGGAGAGGGTCACAAGATCATTTTTTCTTACCCTGGGTGAAATGGGATAGAATTGTCGTTCTAAAGATGTTAGGCAACCGAGGCTTAAAAAACATCAATCTGTGTTCAATGGATTTAGCAACAAAAAGAATATGGAGGCTCATATCCACAAAAAGTGTTTGGACTTCAATTGTTTAGCAGAAGTATATAGCTCCAGAATCAATTGTAGTTTGGGTAAGGAATTCAAGCAAAAGAAGAACTAATATTTTTGTCATTTGGAAAGAAGTCCTCTTCTTTATTTGTAATTGGAAATGGATTAGCTTGGAAGGTGGGAAATGGTTGTCAAGTTCACATTGGGACGGATCCTTTTCCGGGTAGTGGTGTTTCACATTTTCTACCCGAAAATTTTATTACGGCTCTTTAGGAACATGGGGTCTACTTTCTTCAATATTAGCTTTTGGTAGCTCGGGAGGTACTCCGCATATTTTGTCTTGTATGCAGAAGTGACCTTACATTTGCACTATTAGGCAGTTAACTTTGTAAAAGGTGTTTTATAAAGTTGTATTAAAGTGGCTCTTTTATTAAAGTGACTTTTGTAAAGTAACCTTCTATTCTTAAAGTTCCTTTATTTCATAAAGTGCACTTATGTTATAAAGTGAAATTGTACTTTGATATATTTAAGTGATTTATTTTGGAGGGAATGAATCATGTTCCTTAATCTTGTAAAGGCAAGATTAAATATTGGCCCTTAGATTTAGGGGTGGGGAAGGTGAAAAGACATTATAATGTGAAAAATCATTTTTAGGTATAAGAGTGAACCTAGGGCAGTGTGTAAGACACGTTTGTGAGATATTTTGAGAGAGTTTGGGAAGAAATTGTTTGCAACAAGTTTGACACAGTTTCCAAGAGATATTGGACACATTTCCCAAGGAGTTTTTCTATGTGAGAGGTGCTGAGAATATTTTTGTTGTTGGAGGTAGTACTATATAGATCCGTACAGTCTGTACATCAAGGCGAAAGGGCACAATTTTCAAAGATAGTTGCTGACACGAATTTTGAGGCAAGCTAAAGTTTTCCTTTGTTGTAGGAAGGGATTTTTTTTCTGTCTGTATAGCTTACTGTTGGCACGAATTTTGAGGTGTTGGTCAGTAAAGGGGGTTGTACAATAATACAAATTTGGCACAGATTTCAAGACATAATTAAAGGGGGGATGTTGGGTTCCTGTAAGTTGTCTCTTGCTATCAATATTGGTTGATGTACCTTGTAATTTCTTCCTGAAGCAGAAAAATAAAATCTCTCATTGTGGGTTTCCCCAAATTGGGTTTTTTCCCTGGATGGTTGCCAAAATTTTTGTGTGTTCATATGGATTTGTGATTGTTGTTCATTGTTATTTTTCACTGCAAATGTACTTAGTAATGTGTGTTTTTGCTTATGAAGTATAGTTGTGATGTGGGTTATTTCCATTTAAGACAAAAATCATTTTTTTCTAAGTGTGTGGCATTAGCTCTATGTGTTACTGTGCTTATGTCACTAATTTTCTACATTCACCAAGATACTGATCCTCTTTCCACGTCTATTTGGTCCCAAGGCTAGAAATCTGCGGGTTCTCTGGGGTTGGATGAGGATGGGACTATGCTATGGGAGAACTATATTATATCCCTCAAATCCTCTCATATTCGACTTCTGGATAGAGAGGACGAGCTAATATGGGATCTTGCCCCATCAAGAGGATACACCCCAAAGCTGGGGTATATTCAATTGTCAGCTGAAATGATATAGAGAAAAGTAAAGTGGTGGTGGAAATGTCTCTGGAAGTTCAAGTGACTTGCAAAATCCTGTCTTCTATTGTGGTGTCTTTTGGAAAACAAAGTCCCAATGTGGGATAATATTCAAAATTGAAAAAAAGAAGGTCCTGGGTGGTGCTTGTTCGACAACACAAGTATTCCAACAGAGGTCGAACACCTTCAGTAACCACTCACACAACCAAATAAAAGATCAACACAATGATGTTTTGACGTGGTAAAACACCTACGGGGAAACATCCATGACCCCATCCAACATGACCACCACTTGGAGTAATTTATTAATGCAAAAGAAAAAGATTACAGAGAGATTTTACAAGAGAGTTTCTCACAATCGATCATCGACAAATGAACCTCCACGCTCTTTAAATAGAGATCATGGACCAATCGGGTGTTCAACCATAGATCAATGGCCGTTAAGATCGATGATAATATGAACCGTCAGATTACTCTATGTCGAGAACATATCGTGACCATCAAATTTCCTAACTACAAATGCATATTAATGCATACTAAATAAGCACACTTTTACCTAATGACACATTAGACCAAGTAGATCTTAACTAACTCCTAAGTGTCTAAATATCCTAACATCCCCCCTTAAGAACAACTTGGGATATGATTGAAGGATTTACAATAGTGATACAATAGGAGAAGGAAGGAGGAATTAGAGCCTATCCCCCCTAATGACAAATTCCTAAACTCCTAACATAGATTGAAGTTTGGAAAACTTTGCTTTTGTAAGAGACTTTGTGAAAATGTCTGCAACTTGATCTTTTGTAGGAAAAAATAGCACTTCAATAACTTGATCATGAATGAGATTTCTGATGAAGTGCACGTGTAGCTTGATGTGCTTGCTACGCTGATTTTGAACTGGGTATTTGGCGATCTTGATGGCACTCTGATTGTCGCACAAAAGGCTGGTCAGATGTTGCTGCTGAAATCCAAACTTTGAAAGGATCTGTCGAAGCCACAAGGCTTCCTGACTTGCATTTACCGCTGCTCGGTACTTTGTTTCTGCTGAAGAAAGTGCAATAGACTGTTGTTTCTTATAGGCCCAACTGATAGGTCCTGAACCAAGGCTGAAAACATAACCTGTAGTAGAATTTCGATCACCAGGGTCACTGACCCAATCTAAATCAGTGAAACCAACCAATAAAGGTGTCCCTCCTGAACTGTAATGTATCCCGAACTGAACTGTACCATGAACATAGAGAAGTATCCTTTTAGTTGCTTTCCAATGGATTTCATGGTGTGTTTGCATATACCGGGCAACAAAACCAACAACAAAGGAAAGACCAAGACAGGTACGAGTCAAGTATAAGAGGCTACCAACTAACTGACAGTATAGGGTGGCATCAACTTCGGGAGAAGTACAGGTGGAAGTAAGCTTGATTCCAGACTGGAAGGGAGAAGGGGCTAGTTTACAATCATCCATGTGAAAGCGACGAAGAAGGTCACAAGCATACTTAGACTGGGAAATAAAAATTCCTTCATTGGTTTGCAAAACTTGGAGGCCAAGGAAATAGTGAAAAAAACCTAAGTCTCTCATTTCAAATTTCTTCTTAAGACTGGTTTTCACATGGTTTAAAAGTTTTGAGTTACTACTAGTAAGGATAAGGTCATCAACAT
>SNQJ01S0108365.1:5120-22622 GCA_010110895.2 Picea sitchensis
TGACAGAAAGAGTAAAACATTCATGAGCATAACATTCAAAGATGCATACACAAAGAATATATGAACACCATGAGTCTGAATCACAACTTTCTTTGTATTAATTCAGAACTTCTGTACATGGAGTCTGCTACACAACTCTCTGCTTCTCTTCTATGCTCATCATCATGCTCTCATAATAATGTTACAATACACAAGGAGGGTGTCTATATCCCATTTCCCTCTTGCGCTCTAAAACTATCTAATCTAACATTCAATTCTATCTACTTGCATTAACTACTGTAAATGCCTTCTACCTACTAAGGATGAGAGAAAATCGCTCAAGGTCCATTTACATTATACAAGTGTGCTCCTTCTTAATTATCTGATTTAAGGTTGGCGCATTTACTTCAAGACAATTTCAAAATTTGCGCTGGCGCTTGTCCAACTGTCTTTTGCTTCCGCGCAGGCTCACTTGAGATGCTCCTGCATCATACTCCCTGGCTTGAAAAATTTCATGGGCTTCTGTCCATGAGCTCACGCACGGTATGTCCATGCCTTTGGATCTCCACTTCATTTTCCCAGCTGGCATCTTCAACTAGATGGCCCTTCCACTTGACCAAATACTCAAAGTATTCTTTCCGCCTGGTCTTCTTGCTTACTCTTTTATCCAGTATGCGCTCCATCTGCGACTTATTTGCAACTGACATCTTCTTTGTCCAATGGATCACTGGCTGCTCATTTCCTATTCCTGTTTCCTCAGCTTTATACAGGTACAAATATGAGATATTGAATATCGGAGAAATTCCGATCCCATAGGGTAATTCAATCTCGTAAGCATTCGCCGCAAATTTCTTCAAGACCCTACATGGTCTGATTTTCTTCACCTTCAGTTTGTTATATGTTCCTCTCAGGAACCTTTCCTTTCTCAAATGTGCCAGAACCACATCACCAACCTCAAATTGAAGTTGTCTCCTGTGTTGGTCTGCTCTGTGCTTATATTCCTGGCTTGAATTCTGTAAACGCTCCTTCACCTGACTGTGAAGTTCCCTCATCGCCTTTGCGAAAGCTTCTACACTAGTGCTCCTAATTGTGTTCTGTTCTGAATCTCTCAATTCAAAAATTCCTCTCGGCTTCATGCCATAGACAATCTGAAATGGACTCTGCCCTTCACTTCTATTAACCAAGTCGTTATAAGCAAATTCTCCCTGTGGTAATACGTTGTCCCACTGACTATGGTGTTCTATCACCAGGCTTCTCAGCAAGTCTCCCAGACTTATGTTTACCACTTCTGTCTGTCCATCCGTCTGATCATGATAAGCCGAACTAAACGACAAGTTAGTTCCCAGCTTCTTCCATAAGGTCCTCCAAAAGTGCCCTATGAACTTTGTATCTCGGTCTGAAACTATACTCCTTGGAAAACCATGAAGTCGAATGACTTCTTTGAAAAACAGATTCGCAATGTGAGTTGTGTCACTGGTTTTCTGACATGGAATGAAGTGTGCCATCTTGGAAAATCTATCCACCACCACAAAGATTGAGTCAAAACCTCTTTGTGTTCTCGGCAACCCCAATATGAAATCCATGCTGATTGCATCCCACGGCCTCTCAGGTATGGGAAATGGTTGATAAAATCACGCATTCTATCTTCTTCCCTTTGAATGATGGAAAATTATGCATATGTCTACGAATATTTTGACGTCTGCTTGCATTCCCGGCCAAAAATATGACTCATTCAACTTTGTGAACGTCTTGTCATGACCAAAGTGTCCTTCTAATCCCCCACTGTGTTTCTCCTTCAACAAATTCTCCCTCATGGAGCATTTCAGAATACACAACTGATTACCTTTAAATAGTAATCCTTCCTGGATCATGTATTCTATCCACTGGCTTCTATCCCTAAGAATTGGATTCTCAGCTGCTTCATATGCCTCCTTAAAATCCTGATCATCTGCGTACATGTCCCTGAGATCATCAAAACCCAACGTTTTGACTTTGAACTCCTGCAATAGCAAACACGTCCTGCTCAAAGCATCAACAAATTTGTTAGCAGTACCATAAATATGTTTAATCACAAAAGTGAAATTCTGCATATACTCAACCCATTTAACATGTCTCTGATTCAACTTTTCTTGTTGGGTCACAAACTGCAATGCATGATTGTCACTGTATAAGACAAACTCTTTCGGGATCAAGTAATGCCTCCATTTCTTTAATGCCTGTATGATAGCATAAAACTCCTTATCATAAGTGGAGTATTTCACTTTCACTTCGTTCAGCTTCTCGCTGAAGTATGCTATTGGCCTGTCATCTTGACTCAAGACTGCCTCGATTGAAAATCCACTTGCATCGCATTTCAATTGAAATGTCTTTTGGAAATCCAGCAACACCAAAACTGGTTGTTCCGTAATCCTCCTCTTCAACAGACTAAAATTTTTCTCAGCCTCTTCTGTCCAGTGAAAAGATTTGTGTCTTTTCTTCACTGTATCCATCATCGCTGCACTAATTCCACTGAAATTCCTGATGAACTTTCGGTAGAAACTAGACAATCCGTGAAAACTTCTCACCTCAAAGATATTCTTCGGTGATGGCCAATTCTTGATTACTTCCACCTTATCTGGATCCATCCTCAACTCATCTGCAGAAATAACAAATCCCAAGTAAATGAGATCTGTCTTCATGAATGAGAATTTCTTCATGTTTATCAACAACTTCTCCTGCTGTAACCTCTGCATCACTCTAGCCAAATGCTTCAGATGCTCTGCTACTGTTTTACTGAAAACCAGTATGTCATCCAAATATACGATAACAAATTTTCCGATGAAATCCTTCAGGACTTCGTTCATCAACCTCATGAAGGTACTTGGCACATTTGTTAAGCCAAATGGCATAACAAGCCATTCATACAACCCTTCATTTGTTTTGAATGCTGTCTTCCACTCATCACCTTCTCTCATGCGAATTTGGTGATAACCGCTTTTCAAATCAATCTTTGAAAAATACTTTGCTCCACTCAAGCAATCCATCAGATCATCCATCCTTGGTAATGGAAATCTGTACCTGATGGTTATCTTGTTGATTGCCCTCGAGTCAGTACACATCCTCCAACCTCCGTCTTTCTTCGGACTGAGTACTGTTGGAACAACACATGGACTCAAGATTTCTATGACCAACCCTTTGTCTAACAACTCCTGGACTTGTCTTTTGACCTCTTCATTCTCCGGCGACGTTAATCTGTACGTGGCTTTATTTGGTAAACTGGATCCTGGTATGAGATCAATATGATGAATCACACTTCTGATCGATGGCAACGAACGAGGTAATTCGCCCACTACTATGTCAGCGAACTCTTCCAGCAGTTCTTGAACTTCTTCTAGTGAATCATCCACTCTTGTGCTGGTCAAAACAATCTTCGGTTTCCTGACCACAATGAACTGTGGATCCTCCTTCTTCTTAACCTCTGCAAGAAGTTCCTTCCCACTCATGAGAAGTACAATGTTTCTTATTTCAGGCTTCACCTCCTTATCCTTGATTGGAAGCAACATGTGTGTTCTCCCATTCTTCTCTAGGGTGTATGTGTTCATTCTCCCATCATGAATCATATTCCTGTCGTATTTCCATGGTCTACCCAGCAATAGATGACAAAAATCCATGGGAATAACATCACATAATATCTTATCATTATATCCTCCTATCTTAAATTCAACTAAACATTGTTTAGTGATAGTTACCTTATGTCCTTTTTGTAGCCAAGAAACTCTGTATGGGCTTGGATGATCAATCGTCTCCAGCTCCAGCTTTTCTACCATCTCTGTCGAAACACGATTATCCATGCTACCATTGTCCACAATGACCTCACATACCCTGTCCTTGGTTTTGAAAGCAGTCCAGAAAAGTTTGTTCCTTTGGATTGAACTCTCCACCTCCTTCTCTGGTGTCAAAAGGACTTTTCACATCATCAACGATCTTCCGCCTTCAACATCTTCTGCCTCAACATCTCGCCTCTGTGCTTCGGCAATGTGAGCTTCTCCACTCTCCTTCTTTTTATCTGGACACTCATAAGACTTGTTCCCATTCTTTCCACACGTGAAGCATTTTATCACTCCACCTCTTCCTCTTCCTCTACCTCTGGTACGAGGAAAAGTATTGTTATCAGCATAATCTCCTCTTTGCTCAGTATATTTTCCTCTCTGTTCAACATATTTCCCTCGCTGTGAGGTTCCACCTCTCTAAGTTTGAGTTTGAGGCTTCTTCCAGTCCTCCTTGGGCTTTTGATATTTATCCTGGGCAACTGATTTGCCTCTGGGTTGACTTCTGACTCGGCCTCTCTGACCCTGCTTTTGGCTCAGCTTCTCTTTCGCTTTTAGAGCCATATGATAAGCATCTTCCACCATATGGATGGTTTCCATGCTCATCTCATCCTGGATGTCATATCTCAGACCATTCAGGTATCTGGAAACTTTTTCATCATCACTCTCCCGATGACCTGCCCTGATGTTCAACTTATAGAATTCTTTAGTGTATTCTTTCACTGTCATCAACTTCTGTCTTAGGTTTTTCATTCTCCTGAACAAAGTGATCTGGTAGTCTCTGGGGATGAATTTCACCTTCATCTTCACGATCATTCTATCCCAGCTCTTGATCTTCTGCTTTCCCTTGCAGCATCTGTCAGCCTATAGTTCATCCCACCACAATGCTGCATGTCCCTTCAATCTAGTGACAACATGCTTGACCTTCTTGTCCTCTTCGACATCTCCATAGTCAAAGTATGTGTCTAGAGCTCTAATCCAGTCTAGAAGCTCTTGTGCATCCAAGTTTCCCTCATAAACTGGAATGTCCATGTTCTCTCTTGCACCCATTCTTGCAATAGCTCTGATCAACCGTTCGTTTGCTGCATCTTTAGCTGCAACTTCTTCTTCATGTTCAACCTCAATTTCACTTTTGGAATCACTAAGATCCCTAGCACTGACTGTGCGTCTTTGTGCTGTCTCCATGTCTTCGAGTCTGGCTCGCAGATCACGCATCTCTCTCTCCATAGCTGGATCAGTCATCTGCCTGCCTCTTCTTTTCGACATTTCCCTCTCCTCTGGTGGATCGGGTGTTTGTATGGCCCTTCTTCTTGGCGGCATGGTGAATTTTCTTTCTCTCTGCTACATAAATCAAAGAAACTTTCTTTTCTCTGATACCATAAATGATGACGTCAATGCACGCTCCACAACCCGCAGGTCGAAAGGTCCACGTCAATACAGGATCTTTCCTTTACCACTGGACCGAAGAACTCTAAAACACTCTTCTATTTCCCTATCGGGAAATCTGCACCCACAACAAACTCTCAATGGATCCCCTCTTTGCTCTTGGGAGATCGGACTTCGCACCTTCGCGAATCCGGTGGTCAAGCGCTGGTCTCTCGAATCCCCGAAACCCGAAACAGTCAACGTTGACCTTACCTTTTCCTTTCCGTGATTTTCCCTATCGCGATTTTGACAATCGCAATGTCGAGAAAACTTGTCTTCTCGACTCCTGAATCCTGATTTGCCGAAACTCCGATACACTCACGAGATTTGACTTTTCAACGCCACTTCACTTCATCGAGACTTTGGACTTCGCAATATCGTGAATCCAATTGCAGTATTTTCGGAACTTCACTCCACGAAACTCCGAAGTAGTGTGCCACTTGTTCGCCTCGCTGACTCCTATGGTCCCACGTCGTTCTCTTGGTCTTCGGGATTTCACGGTTCGGGATATCGCGATTCCCGTTGCAAGGTTTACGAGACTTCCACCCACAAAAACCTGATACAAGCATCCACGTGTAAACCCCATGACCCTTATGGCTTGGATCTACGGTCCTACTCCTTCTGAGCTTAGAACCTTTCGACACTTTCACCGTAACTCCCCTACTTCTCTATGAGATCTGATAGCTCACGGGACTTCGCGGATTATCCATCGAGAATTCCGACTGTCCGTCTCTTCCTCTGAGAGCTCATCCTCCTGCGGTCCCTCGTCAATATGACTTCTTACAAACTCCAAGGTACTTGGTCTCTTTTCCTGCCTTCAATGACCTTTGAAGACTTCAGATCCTTTTGAAGTTTCTCCAACTCCGAGTCTTTCAGAAAATATTGCGCGCACTCCTTGCAATGACCTTCAGATACTTTCGAGTGTTGAAAACCTTCAACTCTACGCACACCTGCAACAACAGTCCTTCAATACTTTGCTCAGGTCTGCAACCCTGAGACTTCACTTGGCCTGCGCACTCCCTGCACTGCTCATGTGCCTGACTGCACTTCTGTGGAAATGAGAACAAAATCTTTCTCTCCTAAGCTTACAGAGACAAACCTCTGAACCTTTTGTCAACGCACTCCTTGTG
Organism: Picea sitchensis; assembly: GCA_010110895.2. Taxonomy (NCBI): domain Eukaryota; kingdom Viridiplantae; phylum Streptophyta; class Pinopsida; order Pinales; family Pinaceae; genus Picea; species Picea sitchensis. The sequence goes on from SNQJ01S0108365.1 coordinate 11,461, forward strand.
GACACTTCATTTGCACTCCTTGCAGGAACTCTTGCTCAGATAGAGAAACAATTGAAACTCATTCCATTACCCTTTCCTCTCAGATTTCAAACATTCAACAAGAAATCATTCATACATAGCATAAAATAAATTGCATGATAGAAAGAGTAAAACATTCATGAGCATAACATTCAAAGATGCATACACAGAGAATATATGAACACCATGAGTCTGAATCACAACTTTCTTTGTATTAATTCATAACTTCTGTACATGGAGTCTACTACACAACTCTCTTCTTCTCTTCTATGCTCATCATCATGCTCTCATAATAATGTTACAATACACAAGGAGGGTGTCTATATCCCGTTTCCCTCTTGCGCTCTAAAACTGTCTAATCTAACATTCAATTCTATCTACTTGCATTAACTACTATAAATGCCTTCTACCTACTAAGGACGAGAGAAAATCGCTCAAGGTCCATTTACATTATACAAGTGCGCTCCTTCTTAATTATCTCATTTAAGGTTGGCACATTTACTTCAAGACAATTTCAAAATTTGCGCTGGCGCTTGTCCAACTGTCTTTTTCTTCCGCGCTGGCTCGCTTGAGATGCTCCTGCATCATTCCTCTTTTGCTTTCATGTTGCCACATGGATGGATTTCTTTGATTAAATTTTAAGTTGGAATCATTTTATATCACATACAAAACTTGCATTGGGACCAGAAATTGGATATCAATCATTGAATATGCTCTTCTCTCACACCCCAAAGCGATCTTGAGAATCATAAAGAGATTAAGGGAAAATTTCATCTCCCTTAAAAACACAAAATCTTTAGGAGAGGAAAACAACCCCCCTCGGGACTCCTCTTAGTTAATTTTTCAAACACATAAGATTGTAAGGCCCCATACATGCCCACATGCTACAAAGATAGGATAGTGTTGAAATTTACTTTCTTAGATTAAATCACTAGGGAAGTTTAAAGGTTTTGTAACGGGCCCATACATGCCCACATGTGCACAATATAGGATAGTTTTGAAGATTTCTTATATTAAATCACACTAGGGAGTTAAGAGAATTAGTAAGGACCCACATGTCCACATGCTAGTTTCCTAGGGACTTTAAAATTATGCAAGGTTGTACCAATGTCATTTAGTTAATTAGGTAATCATGACTTGTAAGGACCACACGAAGTCCCCATGCAACAAGGTGACACCTAATTTATTAATTTTTTTTTTGGCTCACTTTGACTTGTTCGCACACAAAGTCACTACTCACACGAAACTATCCACTCCCACTTAATTCAACAAGATTGGCTCACACCCCCAATCTCTCAAACAATCACATATAATTTTTTTCTAAAAACTCACTAAGTTTCCTCCACAGGAGGTACCAAAAGAATTTTTTTAGTCTAGGTAGGTTCTTGGGGATAGGCATCCAAATAACTCCCCGTTATCTGGTTCTCACATCTTCAAACAATAGAAGTTGTCAAATAGGGAACTTTAAAATCCTCCAAGTCAAGTGTTCCTAACACCATAAGGCAGGGAGATACCCATGAAGGGTTAAAGGCCGAGGTCTGGTTGTTCTGTGCGTCCCCCCTTGAGGCACCCACCTCTTGGACGGGATCCAGCCTGTGACCCATTTCTTAGGATGAAAATCTAAATGCCGCACTTTGACCGAGGTACCTAGTGACCAAATTTTAGGACATCTACCCAGGTGGAAATTGTGGGCTGCAATTGCACCTTGATCAAATCTTGTGTGGCTATTGGGAAATATCGCCAACTCTCTCAGGATATGCACCCTCTACCCCTCATTATAACTGATTATTTCATCCTTCACTAGTTCCTCTTCCAGTGGCTTCAGACCCCACTGTTGAGTGATATTGGAAGGTCCAATGCTATTTGAGAGGAAGGACGTTACGTCTTTTAGGACATGAGCATTTTTTTTTCTTTATTCTCCCACGTGAACAAAAACCACCTACCCACATATATGATTCTGTATCAATTGATTTATGTATGATGCTCTTGTGATTACATGTGATTGTGAATTATATTGTGAAAGTCCAAAAATTATAAAGGCTCTTGTTCATTTATCTGCCCTCATCACCATTCGCACACATCCACTTTGCTAGTTGGACATCATAGGGGACCCACAAAACCCCCATCATTCCAGATGCTTGCTAAATCTCCCTCCCATTCTAGGGGTGGTTCCTAGTCTTTCCAACTCACCGACTCCACCTTCTCACACTCCTGTGAGTGCTACTGTCTTAGGATCCACTTTTCTCGGTTCCACTTTACTTGGGTCCACTTCCCAAGATCAACCATCCACCCACTTTCCTGTACAAGGAAGCAGATGATACACTTCTTCTCTAGGAGGAAGCACAACCCCACCTAGCCCCCCTCATGGGTCAGGAACACACATCACTCACACCATGGCTAGAACAAACCCTCTTTCGGGGTCAGGCACACAAAGCATTCCCACCATGGCCGGAACTAATCGTCCACCACAAACCCAGATGCCATACTTGGCTTCCCTCAACATACTGGATCTGACTAAGCTCACCAATGATCCTATATTGCATGACCCCACATGGCCCGCCATGCCTACCAAACTCCATTTAGACATTCCCAAGTTTGAAGGAAAAGCATGAGATGACCCGGCCAACCATATCATGACCTTCCACTTATGGTGCTCTTCAAACAACATCATGGACGACTCTATCCGATTAAGTTTATTTCAATGCACACTCATTGGCCCATAACCCATATGGTATGTAGAAGAAAAATCAAGGTCCCATACGATCTTTGAATCTTTGGCCAAAGAATTTTTGACCTTCTTTCAACTCCCAATTCGTCATGACAATGGTCTCTAACTACTCTCGAAGTTTAAACAAAACTCCACTACACACATTTCCAACCACATTCACAAATGGTTTCAGCGACGTAGTCTATGAAAAGAAGAAGCCACTAAACAACAATGTCTTAATTGTTTCTCAAATCACTTGTTTCCCTCCTTGCCAAATATGTGGTTTCCACCTTCCCCTAATAGGAAGAACAAGCCATCAGCAAGGCCCAATATTTCGAACTCATTTATTCACATTCATGATATTTATAGATAGTACTACCTGACACCTCAAGACCCATTCCATTTGGCCAAGACAAACCTGGGATGTCTCACTCAACGGATGGATTGACTTGTACCACTACACACCACAATTCACACCCCCAAAAACCACCTATGTATGGAACACCTCAATATCCACCAGCATATGGCAGACCCCCTTATTATCCTCATCCTCCTTATCAACAACCATACTCCATGAACTTTCCTCCACCCATCAACGAACCACCACAGGCATCCACAATACACCCAATGACCCAACCAAGTTTTGGTACCCCCTCTACCTCTGCTTACACCCTAAGAACTAGTGAAAGCGCCATGCCTTCCTATGAACCCTACAGATCATTACCACAGAATAATATATACTTTCCATTTCCTGGTCCTCCCCAACCCATTGTTTCTCCACAAGGACAACCACATGCTGGGGTTAATTTTGTTCAACCCTCTCCCGTTCAACAATATCAAAATTTTGAATAGATGAATACGGCTAATCCGACCCATCATTCAAACAATTCCAAAAAGAAAGGAAAAAACCGAAACAATAATAATCTCAGACCAGGAGGAAACCAGACCCACCCCCAGTAGAACCAACCTACCGGGGGAAACCAGAATCAGGGGAACTAGAACCCCCAGGGGGGAAATAACAACAAGCGCCAAGGGAAGAACACCAAAAATATTCAAACAAACTTCCCTTGTTCCCTTTGTGGTAAGTATGGTTATTATACTCACCATTTCCCTCAAATCATTGACTTCAAACGGATGAAAGAGTTCGGAAGTGGACCACATCCCCCAGCACTGCCTGCCCCCCAACAAGCCCCACAACAATATGTACAACAACCACCCCATGCCGTACTACAAAACCCTATTCCACACCAAGGGGTGATGAACACCCAACAGGAGATGCATCTAAACCCACCACAGATGGGTCAGTATCCAAACCAGGTTACTCCTACTGATCACACTATCCTCCTCACTAGTGAGGAGGAAGTCCTTCTACAAATGCGTAGTCGTCAATACAACGCACCCTCTAACCCTACTCCCACTACCTTGGAAGACACCCTAGTCACATCTGGCCCACCTTTGATGATCCCTCGCCCTAGTACTGACACACCCCTCTGTATTCCTCACATCCCATTACAACGGAATGTCACCAACCCTCAGGCTAGGGAAACCCACAATTATAGTTTGGTCGATGACTTGGCACAATCCCCCGCTACCATGTCAGTCTTAGAAGTTCTTCAAACCTGTCCTACTCAATGGAAGTCATTACTTTCTGCTCTGGGGGTAGTCAACCCTGCTGATACTCGACTCATCACCTTTGATCTCGATAGGGGGGAACCTCGTCTCCTCGCTTTGGTCACTTTCCAAATACCGGTTAAAATTCGAAACATCACAGTTCACCACTGCATTATTGACGAAGGTGCATCCACATGCATCATGTCCAAAACCGTCTGGTAGAAACTTGGCTCTCCTGAGCTCATACCATCCGCCATTACTCTAAGGGATTACGAGGGACGACCCTCCTCTCCCAAGGGCCTCTTCCAAAATGTCCCCGTTGAATGCGGAGGAAAAAATATCCTCATTGACATTGAAGTTATCGACGCTCCGCTTGACTACAACATCTTGTTCAGACATAGCTACATGTATGCGATGAAGGTTGTGGCCTCTTATGTTTTTCACACAATGATGTTCCCCCACAATGGGAGGATTGTCACTATTGACCAAGTGTCACATTACGAGACCAACCCTTCCTCCAACATCAATAACATCTTACCTCTTGTTCACACTAATCCCGAGGCCTACCCACTCATCGAAATGGGTCCCAAAAGTTTTAAGTACCCATCCTTGCTAGGGACATACCATGGAGCACTTCTACTCATCCATCCCTCAGCACAAGTATGTGTCATCTCATCCAATGGAACAGAAATTGGAGATACCCTTCCTCCCACTGAGGCTTCATTACTATCTGACGTCCCACTAGTCGCAGAGATCCTTCCTCGCGAATACCTTGCGAACTCCCCAATTACCCTTGTTCCTGGCTATACCCTCCCCTAGGGCCACATTCCAATTTGGGAGACAGTTCCCCAAGCCATCACCCAAATCCCCTTCTTTTACCCCCCATCGGGTGTACAAGATTTCCAGGTAGCCGCAACACTTACCCTTCCCAATATGGTGCTGGAAATCCTAGTATGGTATCTACATCTGCCTGAGATGGTCCCTCAACCATCCCTCCCTCCCCAAACAGAAGGAATCCTGATGTAGATTCCAATATTTACCCCCACCATCCCACCCACACCCCCACTCACTAGCACCCCTACTATAGCTGGGGGAAGATGAAAGAAAAAAGAGCTCGCTACTTCACCCCACTACGAGTTCAGCCTCCTTGTGCACTATGTGAGAAATATGGACACCCCACCAATAAGTGCCCGTCTCTCCCCGAGCTACGCAATATAATTCAACTCCCACGGGCACCGACACCACCCTTCACCTCCTCCAATGCTACCACTGCACCCACTAACATAGGTAGCAAAGGGTTGCGAACCAAATTCACATGTGCCATCTGTTATGAGTATGGACATTACACCCACCATTGCCCGACATTACCTCAATTTCGGTAGACTCTAACGACTCTTCGCCAGATCTTCCAACAAGAACCTCCTCCACCCGCATCATCTCACATGCATGTCACTGACATCCACTATGTCATGACCTCAGTCAATGAAGGTATGATATTTCCTTGCAAATCACTTGATCATTTCACATATCAATGTTCTACGATCATTGAATACAGGTGTCTCCAAATGACCCTTATTCAAAACCCTACAACCCCCCCTCCAGCAGAACCAGTATAGACCCCTACCCCATCACTTGATGTGGTCCATATATTCTCGCTGGAACCTAAGGCACTCCCTACTCCCCCATGGTTCCTGGATGATTTATATGAGGATTTTCCCCCAAATCCCCCCAATTCCCCAATTCATTTCCCCACGAAAATTCTACGCCCAACTACCATGTTCAACCCACAATATCTTGATATTTGGTTCATGTTGAGCGAATCATCGCAAGTCACTTGCATCACCCTCCCTACCTCTTCACCACCTGAAGACAACCATGTGGTGACAATCACCAATGTTGTTCCCCCAGATCCACTATATTCTCGACAGTTCCACTGCGACGAAGACATCCTCGAGGAATCAACTACCCCTGATTTCCCATGGGATCCACTCCATCACCGAGCACTCTTTCTCTCACAAGACGCCTTTGCGCCTCTTAGCCAAAACTCCATATACAAAATCGAAGCCAAAGATTTGATCCTCTCGGGGCATATAGACTAGTTCAATCACCCTATCCCTACCCCCGATGCTTTTGAGGAAGGTAATATGGCCAAAATTTCCCCCACTGTCAAAATTGATATTTCTATCAAACTTGGCATCATAGAGGAAATTACTATTGGCGGTGCATGCTCCCCTAAAGAACTCATCACTTAAAAATCTCTCTTCCAGGAATACCGAGACATTTTTAATTGGTCATACATAAAGAGGCCTGGCCTCGATCCCTCTATTTTCGAACATCGTATAGACAAATGGCCTAATATTAGCCCCGTACAACAAAAAAAATGTCCATTACACCCATCCAAATAAGCAACCATCAAAGCTGAGATTGAAAAATTACGCGCTACAGGGTTCATATACCCCATCACCTATACGTCATGGGTCTCCAACCCCATCCCGGTGAACAAAAAACAGGGCACTATCCGCGTCTGTACAAACTTTCACGATCTCAATCACGCCTGTCCCAACAAAAACTTTCCAACACCCTTTATTGATCAGATTATCGATGATTGTGCTGGAGACGAGGCTTTGTCCTTCATGGACAGTTTCTATGGCTACAACCAAATCCAGATCCACCCAGACGATCAATATAAAACCACATTCACTACCCCTTGGGGTACCTTTGCATATTGTGTAATGCATTTCGACCTCAAGAACGCTAGAGCCACTTTCCAACGTGCCATGAAATACATTTTTCATGATCTGGCTCAAATCCTTCTCACCTACTTGGATGATCTCACCGCTCGATTCAAGAAACTCACTCAACACCTAGAATACTTACGCATTGTATTTCACAGGTGTCATCAGTAAAATATCCACTTGAATCCTCTCAGGTGCGTTTTCTACATCACCGTTGGATGCCTCCTTGGGTTCATCATCTCCTAACACGACATCACAGTTGACCCCCTGAAGGTCCAAGCCATCACAAAATTTTTCCCACCACGAAATTTACGCCAACTGCAGAGCCTACAAGGAAAATATAAATTTTTACGCCGCTTTGTCCCTGATTACGCTACTCGGGCACATGGTTTCCTTCACCTCTTATGTCATGATATTCCATTCTAATGGGACAAACATACCCAATCCGCTTTCAATGATATTAAAGTGACACTCTCCAACGCCACATTGATTAGTCCACCTGACTATGATCACGACTATATCCTCTACTTATCAGCCTCAACTGTCTCAGTAGCAGGAGTTCTAGTCCATATAGGGGATGATGACTGTGAGCATGTCATTTACTACATTAGTAAAAATATTTCAGGACCACCCTTGAAATACAATCACAAAGAGAAATTCACCCTTGTAGTTCTCGTCGCAGTCCAGAAGCTGCACCATTACATTCTTCTTTCTAACTACCAAAGTCGTAGCAGATTCCAACCCAATGCAATACTTGATCAATCACTGACAAATCAATGGAAAATTTTCCCTATGGATCGTCATCCTTCAGGAGTATGAACTCGAATTTTCCACACCCAAGAGCAAGAAAGCCCTCATCCTTGCTGAACTCATTAGTCCATTTTTCCAAATTTCCAGACTCAATTTCGAGAGCTTCGGGCATCTGTTTTTCGATCTGTATTTAGCCACGGGATCAGGATCCCACCACCTCCACCATTCCATTCCCCGAGCGACTATCCATCCTCATCCCCCAGGGGGCATTTTTCTCATGTTACGCTGAGGTACGCATGCTTACATTCACACATTATTGAATAAATGTTATATGATTTTTCTCTTCAGATATTTTCACGTTGGGTATTCAGTTTTCATGTGTGTAGGTACTTGATCATTATACATCAATAGTATCCCTTCAGGTATATCATCGACACTGACATGTAGTCATTCCCTCTGAATATCACATTGCATCTCCCAGTCACACCCTCCGATATTTGCCTCTAGGATCCCTATATCTAGCTCTACAGTGCTGTCACCTCCACTACATTTTGGTACTATCACCCAGTAGCGCTCTCCTCCACATGAGTTGTCCCATTCATAGTCCCCCTTGATACTTTGACACTCATGTTGTTTTCACCCTTTAGGGACGGGAGTCCCGATAGTATTATGCATCATCAAGAATCAACCACATACTCCTTCTCCTCATTTTTCTAGCCGGCCCACTGGAGTCCCAGGTTACTTCATCATGGTTCTATTTTGACTGCACCCCCAAAATATCATTAACCATCCATTTCATCCACTGTCAGTTTTCCCATCTATAGATTTTCCTCCATACATTTCCCTAATACATAAACCTTCCTATGGGGCCCTAACCCTCCACTTGTTTTCCAAGAAACTTGTGCCATCATCAGGCCAAGCCATCTTACAATGGGGCACTTGTTTCTTTATCTGCACAATTATCCCAACTTATTTTTTATTCTTTTGGTAATTGTACAAACCCCTTTTCCCGCATTTACATAGCTTTATGTTGTTGCCTTTAGCAACCTTCCTTTTCTGGAAAAGAAACCCTTGTCTCCCTTGGTTGGGGAATTTTTCACTTCCTTCCATCAATGACATTATCCATAAGCCTCGAGGATCTTACAGCCCATACCCCTTTTTTTTGGTCTCTGCGTTTGTCCATTTTTGTCACACCTCTGGCACAATTTAATCTCGTCTAGTCGTCCCCCTTATGCTAGATTCAGTTTCACATTTTCTGCGACTTTACCTCTACCCCAAACCAAGGGAAGTATCGAGTCTCACTGCCTTTGGACTTCATCCATGTTACTCCTCAGTTCTTGATTTCATCCAATGCATTTCATGAAGCCCTCCGCTTCTCGAAGTCTCGTCTCCCTTTCTGTCAACATCAACACAGTTTCCAGACGGGCGAAAGTATCTTGACTCTCATTACCTTCAAAATGAGAAGTATCAGATGCAACAGAGAGAACCATCATCTCTCTCTTCTATCGTTGACCCCCATGACATTCAAATTCAACACTTTATCATGTGGAGGTGGGTCTTACTTTGCGACTATTGCAGTTATTTTTATATATGCTGAAGACCTCTGAAATTTGATAGACTATCAATGTCTACGTATCATCGACACTTCTCACAGGTGTTATTACCTTTTTCAAAGTTTGTTCACCATTATAATTGTCCTCTATCATTATCAAACTTCCCCGGAGGGCGCTGCAATGATCTACGTCAACACACAACTTCAGTTACTGTATTACACATTTTTTAGTTACATGACATGAGCATGGGGCATGCCCACCTCGTTTGTACACAATTTTATTTTTTCACCCCTTGCGAAAGGTTTTGGGTCCTACAGGTTCCCCTCTCCCCCCAATGGGTCACTCTTGGAACTCCCCACAATGCTCTTTCTTACAAAGGTACTCTCAGTAGAAGAAACATTGATGTATTTCGGCTATACGTATGCTCCTAACCTCACAGATCAGGGGGCATTTGTTATCACCAGAATTTCATCTGCAAATGGTTACAGGAATCCAACATATTCAAAACACCCATTAGTTCACTCATGGACCAAAAATACATTTCCGAAAGGTCCAAAACTATACAACCAGTTATAAAATTAGCATGCGCTAAGACTACACAGGGAGCGCGCACACATGCGCAATCCAAAACGCAAGAAAAGTGCACATGCGCACATTACATGACTGTGGAAGCAAAAAACCGCGCACCCCTCAGAACGATGCATTTATGATATTGGTCAACCTTCCACCCACTTCTGGTTCAACTTCCAAGTCGATTTGACACCCAAATCTTAGCTGAATCCGACTGGGGGGCTGGTTAAAGACCTAAGGGTGCCCTAAAGGGCCCCTTGTTCAAAGTAAGAACTGGTTTCATAATGACTCAAAGATATGCTATAAAAGGAAGCCATGGGTGCACTATTTGTATTGTTATGATGCTTATATTCTCTTGGAGAATCCTCTTTTCACATCAAGAGTATACAAGCACCATTTCATTTAGCCATTCATATCACCTCTTGAGTGAATGTGCTTTGGATTCGCTTCACCATTTCATTCTAGTTTGTTACTTGTAAGAAGAGTTCAGTATTTGGGGGTCCAAGAGCCCTCCCTTGGAGGAAGAGGGGACCCATATATCTCCCTTTCTCTTTGGTTTTTTCCCACTAATACAATCCTATCCATTGGTGGCATGAGTATTGTTTATTTTCAATTTTAATGTTCTTATGCACTCTAGTTTAGTTTCTTTTATTGTTCTTAGCTTAGTTCTTTGTTTATTCTTTATGATTGATGTTTCTAACTCTTTCATTCATTGTTGTCTTGCCTAGCTAACCCAAGTGGGATTGTAAGCATCCATATTTTTCTCATTTAGGTGATAAAAGGGGTGCAACACCTTTGTCTCCTCCTTAGAAACTTCTTAGTGTTATCCGAAAGATAGTTATAGTGTGTATAAAAATGATCACTTCTATATCTATATAAACCCTGTTCAACTTCTTTTTGAAGTTCTAATAGATCTTATTCTATTCTTTCCATGGGATAACTACTATCAAACTTTACACAAACTGTTTCTAGATCATTTGCTTCACTTGATAAAAATTCAACATCATCACATTTTGAATCATTGCAATCAAGAGTCTTTGGAGATTCTTTACCTTTATTTGAAGTATCTTCAAGAACTTCCTTTTTTCCAACATTATCACATTATTCTTTGCCTTCATTTGAAATGTCTTCAAGATCTTCATTTGTGCTAACATCATCACTTGATTCTTTGTCTTCATTTGAAATGTTTTCAAGATCACATTTAGAAATAATGCATTT
>SNQJ01S0108366.1:0-11478 GCA_010110895.2 Picea sitchensis
GCATTGTATTGGATATCTATATTAAGGAAGTTTTGTTGGGTTTTCTTCCACATGAGGGTTTCCCAGGATAAATGTTGTGTACTCTTGTGATTGTGTTTCTCTCAGTGATCCTCTCTATGCTATTGTTATCTAGTAAATTGAAAGTAACCTAATAATAGCAGAAACTTTAACAGTCGGGAACCTGGGAAACACTCTTACTTAGGGAGAAAAACAAATCCTCAAACCTATGGATGAGGTCATCGATATACAAGAAATCACCTATGACTGAAAGAGGAAAGCCATCGTGAAGAGAACCACCAAGTAAAGGAGGCTTACTTTGGACAGTTCAATCCTCATCACCATAGAGGATAAATTGATCAGCACGGAGCATTCCAAGACGTCAGAGCTTATCAGTGCATGGATGGTGATCACAGATGCCACTTTGGATAGAGAAAGGAAATATGAAGAGGAGTTGGTCGTTGCGCTAAAGGAGTTGGAGAATCTGCACCATTTGGCGAAATACTATCAGGACTCCACACAGGCCACAATATTTTTGAGAAGCGAATTCCAATATGCCTACAACAAATTCATGAATGAGTGACACCTTTTCACTGCAGGGATAGCCGACTTCCAAGAATACACCCTTATGGTGCTAGCAACATGAAAAGACATGGAAAGATGGTATGAGAAGGCCCACCAAGCGGTGGAAAGAATTGATCACATCAACGCAGTTCAGAAGGGTTGAGACGTCGAAGAGCACGACATTTAGGTGCTAAGGGACAACAGCATCGATCGTATAAGGAAGTCGGTCGAATACTGGGTGAAGATGGCCCAAAAACCTTAGCAGGAGATTTAAGAGAAATGGGCAGATTACAAAAGAAGTTGGACCAAGATCAATTGGGGGATGAGAGACATCGGTCTCCCAGAATTCATCACACCCGAGGACTTTGTCGACTTATATGACATGTCAAACAACATGCAGAACAAGACTCATTGTGGACTGCAGAGATAGAAAAGGTGGAAAACATGGAGCCAGGTCAAGTACATCAGTTCATGGAGCACCCAATCAAGGCTCGGACAGTGTTACAGCAGTTAAGTGTTAAAGTAGTCAAGTATCGGGCACGGGCAGTAGAAATAAAGGAGATCCTTTTGGCCCCGATGGACCAACACAGATTCTCGTATGCCAACACATGCGAGGAACTCTTTGTCAAATGGTCAGAGTATGAGAAGAGTCATCCACTTAAGTGAAACCATTTGACGACTCTTAGAAAACAGAGAGATGGAAGCGTCATGTGGCGATATTTTGTTTTATTTAGCTTTCATTTTTTATAGTTATTTTTAGTTAATAATTTGTTATAAATAAGAGAATCGGCCTTTTAGAAAGGGTAGATGGTTTTGGAAAAGACCCTCATTTTTGGAATTGTAAAGAACTATTTCGTAACTACCTTAATTGAAAAGTTATGTTTAGGACCGGAAACAAATTTATGTTTTATATCAAAGGCATGTGTGATTGGATCATAAGGAGGAATTACTTCTGACTTTATCTCATGAATGGATGATGTAATGAGTAAGAGTTTTTGAATCTATTGATAAGTTAGTTGATTCAATATTTTTATGGTTCTTATCTCTAATGATGGAAAGTAAATCATTGTGTTAATGTGTGATTAATCGTTATAGATAAGGAAACTATTTTTCTTGCCATCATTTTATTGAATGTATGTTTTCTTTCGATAATTGTATCTCAGTCAATAATTAAAATACCAGCAAGTGGATGTATTAGTACTAGGCTTGTCACAGGTATGAAAATATTTGCCTACATGCTGGAGCATGAGGGTTATCCCAAGCTCAGCCTTCTTCAGTAGTTAATATTTCCCCTTTACCCAGTTGGTTTATACTATCACATATCTTTTAGTAGACCCACCTAATAAATGAAAATACAAAAGAGAACATTTAAACTGAAGGAGGAATTTTCATAAGAAGATATCTTGTCAATCACTACGTAAAGATGCAGAGTCTAATTGGGCCTCAGTGGCGGGTTTAGTTCCTGTTGTTGAGTTAAAGGGATTTAGGGCCCCTCAACAGAATTGGCGCTATAAGGAGGGCATGATGAATGAATGGTTGACAATATTTCTAATATAATATTTCACACAGCCTGTAGATTCAAAACAACCCACATGCATGTCTAGTCATTCTCAAGACAACCCACACACACTGAGTACTCCTTAAATGAGTAACTCACCCCAGCAAGAGGAAGAACATTTATTCCTTGAAATATCTTACGCTCTTCCCCATGAGGAGTTGACCGGTTCAAAAGAATCACAAGAGCTTATGCCTAACAAATTGGAGCACTACCCTTAGCTCTGTTACTTCCTTGTAGAAAACAAGTAAGCATACCAGTGGTCAACACCCCCGACCAGGTTTTTGTTCACACAGTACAAGACCTGATAGATTCCTCTCTCACCAAGATCGAACATCCCCTCAATATAATCCCCAAAACACCAACCGGTAACTGCTCTGAGCCTGACGATTTTCAATCTGACGAGGAAGGGTTTAACTCAGAACGATCAGCCTCGAAGTCATACGACATGGAGGATAACAATGATTATAATGAAGAAAGGGGAAACCCACCTCAAAATAATCAACCTTGTTTGGCCAGAGATGCTCTGGAAATCCCTAGACGAGTACATAACCTTCCTTGACATCCAGAAAACTTACTGCCTAAATTTGACCTTGAAACCTCAGGATTTCCTTAATATCACATGAAGAAGTTCATACTAGTGATTCGACTAATGAATGTCCAACATGAATACGTAGTATGTAGACTTTTCCCCTATACTTTTGAGAATTCGGCCTCCACGTGGTATTTTAACTTGCATGTAGGGTCCATAACTAGTTGGACGAAGTTTCAAAAAGACTTTTTAGACAAATTTGCAGAAGAAACCACTACAAGAGCTTTGATGGTTGAGTTGTTCGCCTCCACCATGAGCTCAAAGGAGAAGGTTAAAGACTTCAATCAACAATTCACCACTATCCTAAACAAATTTCAACCCGAAGCTAAACCCACCCAGGAGTTGCAAATCAAAGTATACGCTAATGCTCTCCCTGCTTCCATTTCCATGTTTGTAAAAAGGGCTGCCAAAACAACCCTAGCTGAGAATTTCGAGGAAGCCAAAACAATAGAATTCCAAATGAAGGGATGTAAAGAATGTCAGGTCTCATTAGTCAAGAAGGAAGCTCAACCTCCACCCAAGAGAGGACTCTTGTTGACCAAACCCCCAGGGAAACAAACAGAACAAGGTCCCGAAAAAGGAAGTGGAGACATAGAATACCTACAACGAATGATAAATAAGTTGTTAAATGAAATCATACACATAAAAATAAGTGCAGGGGAAGGAAACCAAGGTCAAAGGCCCTATAAACCCTTTTTTAAAAGAAATCCATCGTTCAAAGCAATTGAACCTCCCCCAGCCAACTTGAACATCGACCTCGGAAATGTGGCATCCGACTCTTTATGTACCTATCACGAAAAGAATTTTTTTGAAAGAGACTACCCACAATGGGTGCATGCCATGAATTTGATGGACAATCGGTTTCTAGATGAGGTTTCCCTTACGGAACAATCAAGTGGCTTAGCTATGAATATTGTTGATCAAGAAGAAGTTGGCCCACTGGAAGAAACAACCATGCTGCTATGGGACCCTGACCTACCAATGCCTTATGATGATCTATTTGAGGTTCAAGAACCACCCGTAGAGGTCTTGGCTGTGCAAACGCGAAGTAGGGGTCATCCGGTCTCAAACGACCTTACCATTGCCCACACTTATAGAGGAAAACAAACGTTCGATCATGCGAAATAATATGTTGTCTCCCAAAGAAATTATATAAACATCCATACACGAGAATCGCCCAAGCTAGACTACAACGTAGTAAAATATTTGAAAATATTGAAGGTAAATATATCGGTCATGGACATGTGTAGAATCCCCCAGCAAAAGGACTTTTTGCTACAGGCTTTGAAGTCAGTAGAAACTCATATAACAAGCATTGACCAAGGAGAAAATCGAGCCCTCACAGATCTGAGAAATAAGCCAACTCTGAATGCTTGCTTTGAAGATAAGAAAGGAAAGCCTTTCATCCCACCATTCCTCTTGACATTTGAAGTCTTCAATAGAAACATCCATAATTGTTTGGTTGACTGAGGGGCACCTTCTAATGTTATGCCATTATCTATCTGCAAGAAATTAAACGCAATCCCTCTCGAAAGTGATAAACATGTGATACAACTAGATAGAACCCAGGTGAAAGTTATGGGAGAACTCAAGGATGTCATGATCAGAATGGCGACACACCCAAAAAAAATTCAAGTAATTGACATCATTGTAGTAGATATACCAGAAGTTGATGGACTGATACTTAGTCGAGACTGGTCTGAGAATTTGAATGGATACTTTAGAACAGACTGGGCTCACCTTTGGTTGCCATTAAATGGACACGCAAACATAATTAGGATCGTTAGGGAAAGGTATCTAAAACATATTGGCACTAACCTAGAAGCCCTCAACGAATCCTCTTCATCAGATTTCCCTATGCTAGGCAACTATTCTTGCGACTCTGATTACAGTAATTTATCACCTCTCTCATCTGATGTCCCTCTTACTCAAAACTCTGAAATGACTTTTCAAGAAAATTTGTCGATGGCGGCAGAAGAAATCCTCTTCTATCAATAACCTCTGTTAAAAACCACGGAGAAGATAGGAGGAAAGGAGGAAAGTGGTAGGAAAAAGGAAACTGATGGTTTTCGCTCACAAGTTTGGACCTTGTACTTTGATGGGTCTAAATCACAAGAGGGATTAGGAGCGGGGTGTACCCTCATTGATCCCAAAGGTAAACAAAATTTCTTGTCCTACAGACTAGAATTCGAATGCACAAACAACACTATTGAATATGAAGCTCTAGTACAAGGGATAAAGTAATCCATAGACTTAAATGTTAAAGGAATAAAGGTTTTTGGAGACTCTAAAATCATCGTTAGACAAGTAAGGAACACTATTCTCTGCAACTCTCCCCACTTGAGGAATTATCAACGGGAATTTCACAGACTAATAGAACATTTTGAAGCCTTCAACATTGCAGCGATACCCAGAACAAAGAACACTCTTGTCGATTCCCTGGCCACCGTTGCCTCAAGGCTTTCTCCTTTAGAAGACTATGAAGCCTCCCGGTTCACTGTGGAGCTACTCTACAAGCCATCGGTGCCCAACAATATTTATAATTGGAAGGTCTTTGAAGGAGATGAACAGATCATAAACTTCTTAACCAAACAGGAAAATTTTAAAGATCTGGCTATTGACGATGAAATATTTCAGGAACAATTAGTAGAAATTGATCCCCATGTACAAAGAGATGGAACGGATCAATCGACTGACAAACTGAGGTTTCACACGATTCTGAAAGGGGTGGCCAATTTAGAGAACCTCTTTGACTTAAGGGAAAGATTTAAAGGGTCAACGAACGCAAAGACGGGGAGTTACTGTCCCATGTACGAGACTATTAATCTAGGAACCCTGAAAAACCCAAAGAATATAAATCTTGTCAAGACAGTATCTAAAGAAGAAAGGAAGGCATATCTCAAAATTTTCATAGAATATCAAGATGTTTTCGCATGGTCTTATCGAGATCTAAAGACTTACGATACTTGTATCATTCAACACACAATCTCATTAAAACCATCTCTGGAACCCCTCATGTGTTAGGAGTTAAAAACATTACTAGATGCTAAAATCATTTTTTCAGGTTAGACACTTTGCCTGGGTAGAAAATCTAGTTCCGGTTAGGAAAAAGTCTGGGGATATCTTCCTATGTGTTGATTTTAGAAACCTCAACAGAGCATCCGAAAAGGACAATTACCAGTCCCACCGATGGAGCAACTCTTGTAGACTGTGTCTGGTTCTGAGTTTTTTTCCCTGCTGGACGATTTTTCAGGTTACAACCAAGTTCTAGTTTCAGAGGAAGACCGATTGAAAACTACATTCCGAACCAAATGGGGAACCTTTGCTTATAAACGTGTGCCCTTTGGGTCAATCAATGCAGGGGAAACCTTCCAAAGGGCCATGGACGTAGCGTTTCGGGAACTAATCAACAAATGTGTAGTAGTTTATTTGGACGACATGACTATGTATTCAAAGAATAGAGAAGATCACATCCAACACCTAACCTAGATTTTCAAAAGGTATATGAAATACAGTATATCTTTAAACCCTAAGAAAACTATCTTTGGTGTCGAGTAAGGGAAGCTATTAGGTCATATTATATATCAAGTGGAAATTCTCATAGACCCAGAACGAATTAGGGAAATAACTCAGCTTCCATTACCCCACAACAAAAAGGCTATGCAATCCTTCTTTGGGAAAATCATTTTTGTGAGAAAGTTCACCCCCGATTTCGCTGAAACTATCAAACCCTTACAAAAAATTATCCGCAAAGATGTTGAATTTAAGTGGGATGATAAACGAAAAAATGATTTCAGCAATATTAAGACTACAATATCTCAAGCTCCAGTGTTGCGAAGTCTCGACTTTAGCAAAGATTTTTTCCTCTACACTTTTTCCTTCGACCAATCGTTAGATACAGTATTGACTCAGAAGGACGATGAAAACAATGAGGCCTCGATCTCATTTACGAGCACTAATATCCAAGGGGTCGAACTAAGTTACCCTGCTATAGACAAGTAGGCTTATGTGGTGTACAAGGCAGTAAAACATTCTAGATCTTACATCCTAAAAAAGCACACCAAAGTCATTATGCCTCATCCTGCAGTATGATCCCTATTCACTCAACAGGAGATGAGGGAAAGAAGAGGAAACTGGATGGCAGTATTCCAATATTTTGATCTAGATATAAAACCTACCAAACTGGTTAAAGGACAAGGACTGTGTAAACTGGAAGCTGAAGCCCAGGACCAAGTAAATGAAGACCCCAGGTGAGATAATGAATTGGGATTATGTTGTAGTGAAGATTCATACGTCTCCACAGGGCAGGATTCTTGGTATGGGAAGTTATCTTATCTCCTACATCATGGGACTTGCCCAGAAATCCTAAACCCTAAGGAAAGGAGAGATCTCAGACTAAAATCGGCACAATATCGTCTCATAAATTTGGTGCTCTTCCACATTAATTATGATGGGGTACTTTTAAGATGTCTTGAATGAGAAGACACAGATAAGTTTCTAAAGGAGCTCCATGATAGTCCTGCAAGTGAACACTTTGCAGGGGATACCACCGCTCACAAAATACTGAGAGCCAACTATTATTGGCCTACTCTGTTAAGGGATGCTCACACATACGCTAGGAACTGTAAAACTTGTCAAATAAGTGTGGGGATGGAAAAGAGAGCAGTTTTCCCACTCCAACCTGTGGCCATCTCCAGGCCATTCGAGCAATGGGGGTTAGATATCATAGGAGAAATTACACTGAATTCTTCAAAACAACATAGATACAGATTGACTGCCACAGACTATTTCACGAAATGGGCGGAGGTCATCCCTCTGACACATGTAAATGAAAAGGTAGTGATCCAATTCATAGAAAAATAGTTGATCACAAGGTTCGGCATGCATCTTGTTCTTGTTTTTTATAATGCCTCTTATTTTTCTTCCACCCTATTAATAGAGTTTTCTCTAGACAAAGGAATCATAATCAGATACTATGAAAACTACTATCCATAGGGGAACGGAGTGGTAGAATCAACCAATAATAACCTAGTGAGGATATTAAAGAAATCAGTTGCAGAAAACCAGAGGAATTGGCACAGATCACTTCATAATTCCTTATGGGCTGATAGAGTAACACCCAAGGAATCCATAGGGGATTCCCCATACTTTCTGGTATACTGACAAGAAGCCATTCTCCCGAATAGACTATATCTTCCTTCTCTTCAGTTTGCTCAGGACTCTAGAGGATAACATTCCTCGGTTATTCAACAAAGAATTGATACCCTTTACATGTTGGAAGAAGAAAGGAAGAAAGAGAAATCAAAGTTCATTACTCATCAACAGATAGTTAAAAGGTGGTTTGACAAGCATAAGGCCAAAGAGAAGAATTTTGAAGTAGGAGACTTGGTCCTGAAATGGAACAGAGCGAATGAGCCAAAGGGAAAACATTCAAAGTTTCGGAATCTATGGCTCAGACCTTTTCAAGTAGCCGATAAACTTGGAGCACGCACGTATCGGTTGCAAAATCTGAGGGGGGAACCTGACGCCCTCCCGGTGAATGGTCAATCCCTAAAACAATATTTCTGTAAAAAAAAAATGTGTGTGTGTGTGTGTGTGTGTATTTTCATGATATTTTGTTTTTAGGTAGGTTGATTGTGGAGTCCTTCATTTTTTGATTTCTTGTTATAGTTTTTTTTTTTTGCGCTTTGAAGTTTGTGTTCCATAAGGCATTGGTTGACCTTAGTTCATGTGGTATAACGAACTGTGTTCCTAACTCATGCTTACATTCAACACAAGAAGCATTGGGAGAACTGCAGTTGTTTTGAAGGAGCTTTGTATCAAACCTATGCAAATAAACAACCTTGGAAAAGTGATGAAGTGTCTGCCTGGTGGTCTGGTAAAACATAAGGGCAAAGATGGTAAGCTAGAAAGGACCACATGTATCTCAAGACAGAGCTAGAAAAAATTCACCTTAACCATCTCATTTTGCAAATAACAAATGTCCTCCTCTCCCACTTGCTCAAGGCATTCTGCTAATATAAAATCAATTATATAAAATGAGTGCAAAGTAGGAGAGGGTATACAGATAACTCCATCGGGGCTATGGACGCTCACTGGCAGCGGAGAAAGGTCTGTGACGTCGGGGTGACTACGTCGGGGCTATGCATGCTCGTTGGAAGCAGAGAAACACTATAGCAAATAAATGATAATAACTAAAAGGCCTAGTTCCAGTGAATGCTTTACTCGACTCTTGTCAAAAGAGGGCATGGGACATGATTAAAGGAAACGAAGGTGGAATAAAGGTTGAAACCCCACAAACAGGCCAGGAATCACCAACTAGGGAATTTCAAACGCAAGGATAGAAGAGGCTCTGATAAAAAACTAGTTAAGTTCTTAACCAGTTTCTGCATCAGATGAGCCCGAGGAAGGAATAGAGATTTTTCTTTCACCTAGGAAGTCACCATTTGTTGAGCACTCAACACACCCTAAAAGCCTTATCAAATTTTGTCACTTTTTGGGTACCACTTGTTTCTTCACTGCCTGACTCGATTTCATTTTTGGAAATGGTTTATCTTTGTTTGTTTCCATGTCTCTTATCACCTAGTCAGTTTTGTTTGAACTTGTGAAACCGCATGTCAAAAATACCTTAAAACCCGAATTAAAAATCAGCAGCTAAACACCGCACCTAACGCGCTCAGGTTCGACATAAAAAAGAATTCAATTAAGTAAAGGAACCACACAAAGACAACAGTCAGCGAGCAGTGATTCTCATCAGCATCAACAGAAGGCAGTTTTGGGTTTGCATAAGTTATTCGCATAAAGGTTCGAGAGATAGTCGATCCCCTTCGGCATCGAAAAAATACGAGAAGGATAGACATTAACAAAGGACGTAAAGAAATTGTCGATAGCCGATGCCCAATGTGCTTTATCAAGATTGGGGAAATCCAGAAAAATCACAACAATCATTTAGACCATGATAAAGTTATCTCTGATCATCGATCCCCGATGCGTCTTTGACATCGGGACTTTTTCGAGGGAGTCGATCCAAGACCACTTGGGTAAGTTTATCGTTGATCATCGATCCTTGACACTTTTCGACGTCAGCAAGATAGGAGTGGGTTGTATAACGTATGGCTTAAAGAAAACCTCGACTCCGATTAACATGACTAATTAAAGTCATTGGTCTCAAATGCCACATGTCTTTACCACGTAAGAGAGTCGTACGATCTAGTTTTGTCCCGAGTCAGTTTGGTTCCCTAGGTCCTAGTCACACCTCCTAGTTAGATTTTCCACGTCAGCTCTGTACGGAAATATCGATCAGCATCGGAGATTTTGCAAGAGGATATCAATGAAAATGTTCAAAACACAATCCCAACCCCCGATCCACCAACTGAAAGAGCGGAACGATGGGACGTTTGCGGCATTAGATACGATCGGATTTTGGACATTTAAGGAACTAGTTAATGCTTGATCCCACATTAGTTTCTAGCCTATGCACCAATTAGAAAACAGTATTTTGAAATAGTTGATAGACCACATTAACACCCGTGCCTCTGTCGTCAACGCACAATGAATTTAAGTTTAAACATCTCTGAATATCTGGAAACAGATTTATTGAAATTTCACTCATAACTCGAATTGAATGGACGATGCGACACAGTAAGGTCATCCTTGTTTAAATATCTAGAACAATAAGTTGAATTCCAAAGCATCTGAAGAAGCAAAGTGAGCAACTCGAGACTGTACTGACCCTTTTGATTATCAAAACCAGGTTTAGCAAGCTTCAGAGGTATGTATCCAAGTTATTCAATTCGTTCATTATAATTTATATATGCGCACCTGATTTTATTGCACAATATCTAAACTTTGCTCTAGTTGCAGGAAAAATGTCGTCGAGAAAGCCAACCACCATACGCTCACCAAGGGCACCTAAGCTAAAAGAAGTTGAAATAGGCAAAGGCTCTTCTACTGGGACTGCAAGGTAGTTGGAGTACGCTCCCAAGGCAGAGCTTGTCATCAAAACCTCGACAAAGAAAGCTTTTTCCCAGCCTCCAGCCTTTAGTGATACTGAAGCAAGTACTGGGTCAAAAGTAATGCTCCCACAGTGGGGGGATATCTTTAACAGGATCAGCCAAGAAGAATACCCAGAATATATCCCACACTGCAATCTGGACGTAAGGACGCTCGATGACTAGGTGTTCCCGAACATCCGACAGTCATATTTACATATGGTGGCAAGTAGAACCATGGTTTTCCCATGCATAAAGGATTTGAAAGGGCTCATCGACCACATAGACGGGAAGAAATGCTTGATCAAAAATTAGAATGGCAAATGCATAAGATTTTTCCTCCCAACATAAGTATAGAAGTACTATAAGCTTAGGGACCCAGAGGAGAGGCTCAACACGGAATTTGTGGTAAAGTTCCATGAGTTTCATGACACCAGTTGGTTGATGGCCTCATGGTGGAAGTAGGACAAGAATTTCACTAACCGGAGCAATGGCTGGTATGGAACGATTAATATAAGGGATCCATACATCTATTTGATGTCTCTGTAATGTCCCCCACCTCTTAGAGAGGTAATGAGGAGACGCAGTGGCCTGGGCACCCCCACTAGGTCATAGTCTCACACTAAAGGGGGGGGGAAGTCAAGAAGTTAAAAGTTATATTTTTAAGTTGACTTAAGAAAGGAAAAGGAAAGGAGTAAAAGATAACTCAACAGAAGAATAGAAGATTAACCCTGGGATTTAACCTAACTCAACAGAGAATTAGAAGGAAAAGTATAAGT
>SNQJ01S0108366.1:29285-40940 GCA_010110895.2 Picea sitchensis
AATGAAAACTAATAACATTGTCCCAATATTGTTGCATTTCTTCATACGTCCCATAAATGTTAACGATTATAAATGTCATCACCATAATTTTACTGGAAACTTTAGTGCACAAACCTGAGGCAAAGGTAAAGTAATTCATCACAATCATATTATGATTCCACACAGTTATCAGACCCCCCAACAGACCATCATAATCAACAATAAGAAAATCCCAACTACACAAAATCTTCCTCAACTCAACAATCATTGTGTCCCCCTCCTTGTAGTCTCTTGAATCAAAATCATATCAAGTCTATTGAGCTCCACTAGTCTTTGTAGGTCCATTTTTTTTTCTTGACCCTCCAACCCCCTAATATTTAAAGAAATAATCTTCTTGGGGGAATTGGGTGGGGGGCTAGGCCTCCTCTAAGGGCCCTAGTAATTAATTTTTGCCTTCCTTGGTTAATTTCATATATAGCTTTCTCTTGCGCATGTTTAAAGGAAAACTTCCTACCCACCGAAGTATGACCTAATTCCACCAATGAGTCCAACCCCAAACCCCTTGAATGAGAAGGATCCACAATGGGGGGGGGGGGCTTTTGAGGTTGCAACTAATAGTGACCCCCTCCCCTCTGGAATGAGAAGAGGAGGAGTCTGATACATGATCTAAAGGAGGGTTATTGGCAATAAAGGAGGGGACTTTATCCCTTTATAGGTCCATCGAGGCCACAAGAATAAGGCCCAGAGAGGAGATTGAACTAGGGACGATGAGAGGGGGTCCTGATCACCATCCCCTTTAACCGCTCTTGAAGGACACTCCAAATTCCTCCCAAAATTCCTAGAAATATCCTTATAAACTAACAGGGACAAAGGAACACATGAGTGATCAAACTTACCCAAATTAGGATCATGCACTAAGCTCGTTCCAACCGTCTTTCTCTGAAGACTCGCAAACATAGAATAAGCACTAGTTTCCAACCACTCATTCACATTGCTTGGAAGTTGACACAAGGTAGGCCAAAAACCTTCAATGAGCGGTATAGACAAGTCTCTAATCACAATATGCCCAGAGGTTGTGGGATTATAATTTTCCTAAGCCCCTTATGAGTATGGTAGACCGGTACCTTTGTTAGCAAGATGCATCTTTGAGAAGGGTACCTAAATAGTGGGAACATTACCCCCTGAATCACTGGCCAATCCTTCCTTCTTCCACCAAACTTTTCTACCCATCATCTTATCGCACTCTTTAAAAATGTGACCAAGCTCATGGAAACATACAAATTGAAAAATAATGTTTAGGCAATCAAGAATCTAAGTATTTCTTTTACCCTCCCAAACCAAGTCAAGTGATTCAAAAAGACCTCTGGTCACATCAATTTCCACTAGAACCCTTACCACAGAGTGTGACACTAATGACAAAAAACTATCATCCACCAAGATCATTTTACCCAACGAATATCTAATGGCTCATATAGTTGGCTTAGACCAAAATTCCATCGGGAAATTCAGAGGCCTCACCCATATAGGTGTATTGCCACTGAAGTCATTTTTGGATCAAATAATGGTGACCATGGTTTCACAGATAAAACAACACTATCCAGAAACTAAGTCCCTTTCAAAATGGCATTTGCGTCCTCGACAGAGCAAAAGATAAATCTTGGCCATCCTTTATATAAAACATGATGATTAGGTCCACAGTTGAGAATTGGGAACCAATTCTCACAAACCCATTTCCAGAGTTGCTCCATACCCACTCTTCTGCCTTGAAATTTTCCCATAAGGGTTTTTCCTGACATGTCCGAGATTTGATCCACTCGAATACCCTCACTGAAAACCATGGAAAACCCCTCAACTTATCCTCTCACAACTTTGCACTTTCTCCTTACTTCTCCCACCCTTGATTAGAAATGTCACCACCTTGTTGGAGATCCTAGTCAAGGAAACTACTAATAAAATCCCACCTCCAACCTTCGAAATAGGTTCCTTAACCTTTAGCCCAATGTTGAAATACTCACTCCTCACCTCACTCGATCCAAACACCTCATGTTGCACTCAATCTATTGAAAACAAAGGAGTAATGGCATCAGTAACGACATTAACTATTTCCCTCTTTGATAAACCCAAAAACCCAGGAGGTGGACTAACAAAAACCTAGTCATTACCAGATCCAGTATAAAGGACTAGTTAGACTGACATGCCTTCCTGTCGACCACAAAAACCGATCTCCTCCAGTGCCACCTCATCCTCTTGGAGCCTACCAAGCAATGGTGATACTTCAGGAGAATGTACAATATTAGATTCTTTGATAGTGTATCATATGTATAAGCTACCAACTGGACGAAGTCCTCCATCAAGACGCAATCATACCTTGTCACCACCATGAGTACAAGTCGTCGGAACCCTGAAACCAAAACCATGAAACCCTAGCTACAATCCATACCCCACATGCCTATGAGGACAACTTCATGCTTACATAGAATACATAGTTTGAAGGGTTCAACTCGATTTTTCCCAAGTAAATACTCAAACTCAATTTTGAGGTTATAAATCCTTGTTTTTTTAATGTGGTTCTCAATAAAGTAAATACATATGTTATGCAAGTTTGAAATAGATATTATCCCTTTTCATGGGTACTTAGAAGCTATTCAAATGCTTAGATTGTTGCTCCACTTCAAGGTTTAAGAGTCATGAACTTCATATTCCTTACAAGAGATCTCAATCTCGATGCTCAACAAGGCAACGATCTCCTTACCAACAAGTCCAGGGTGATTTGGATTCGGCGGCGACGTGTCTCAAAAGATCTAGTCCATAAAATCCCATGCCTTATAATACTAGACTCACGACTTTCTTTTCTCTAGCTCAGTCGTGTTTTGGGTGTCAGTGGCCAGATCTCTATTTCAAGTAGTTGCTAGGGTAAACCCTAGCCGTAAAGGATCGTCTTTCTGCTCCATTCATCCCACTACTATAAACCCTAGCCGCCAACCTTAAGATAATCTATTTATATATATCATATAAAAATTGGTGCATTATGGTTGTATGGGGACTACCAAAACATAAACCATACCTCACACAACAAGAAACTAGCATACTTATATTGTCTAGGGAAATCCATATACCTCTGTAATCAACTAGGTTGAAAACAAGATTGAAAAAGCAAAAGACATACAAGGAAAAACTTGATCTAAAATTGCATGGCAACGTGATTAGCTATTAGATGTTTTGGCTCAAACTTTCATACACCTTAGCCTTACCCTTTATATCTTCTACAAGTGCATCGTCCACAATAATTCGGTTGGAGCTAGTTCCTAGAGATCCTGAAGTTCCAACTACCTTGACTATATCCTCATCCTTAGCTGGATCCCAATTTTTCAACTTGATTTTATCCCAAAAGCCACCCTACATAGGATAGTAAACTTCGCTTCCAATCATATGATCCTATCCAAGGATTTCATCTGCTTATCCTCCTTATCATCCATGGAAAGTAGAATGAGGTTTTTTGATAACCAATAGAATTCCATTGCTCAGAATACTTTGGTGTCTCTAGATCCTGAGAATTCTGGGTCTGAAACCCACTCTTGGAATTCTTTCTTTATATGATGCTTTGCAGTCTATGACCATTTATGTAGTGCCTGATTCACAAACTCGTCCATCCTTTTCTGAGTTTTGGGGGATGTACTACTATTGAACAGTTTCCTATCCTAGTTTGTGGCCCTCTTCGTCCCTATCTGTTTAGACCAAAGGTTGTTCCTCTTGGTTGGAGGGGGCTTACATGGCAATCTCCTCCAAGCCCCATGTGTACTAGAATATGAAAAGCTCATAGCCACCCTATCTTCCATCATAATCTCATAGGAGAAAAGGTGAGAAAGAGGTGAACCTAGAAGATGCAATACCCTCCCTCCATTATGCTTATGACCATAGGAAAAGACTTGTAGCTAAAGTTGGGACACAATTAGGACTGTAAGAAGGACAAAACCTAGGATAGGAGAATGGAAAATTCTTAGAGAGCTAGGGCGAGACGAAATTGCTCTTGAAACAAAAATTCCACATCTATGCTTGAAAGACTTCCCCGACTCAAGCCACAACTCAACAACGAAATGGGAAACCACCAACAAGAATCCAAGAGCCTCAGAAGACCACACAAAAACCACACATACAGAGTTGGGAATTAAGAGCAAGTCCAGATAAGAAAACCGATAGAGAAGACGAAGAACCCCTACCTTGAAAAGGATGTTGTTACTGCTCATTGAGTATCTTGAATCAGCCTCGTAGAGAAGAGTCCTTATCTAACCATTCCTTCGCCACTTAAGAAAACCATCACCACTACGAGTCATGATCTCCCACTACTTCCTCATAATAGTTTCCATATGATTTACCTAGAGCACCAAGACATCAAACATCATTTTAAGTATAGCACCAGAGTAAGGGAGTTTTGTTGTCCAGTACCGGGCATGACTCCCATACCCCCATCTTGTCTTCATCACTAGAGTAATCAGATCATTTGTTGGAGTAGGGGAGCTCGTACTCCACTCTCCCTTCCACATCTTCATTCCTTTGGACCAGTTGAACCAACTGCTCAACACCCATCCCACATGCGTCATGATAATGTAGAGTGGTAGCCTGACTCACCACATGTGAGTTTAATGCCCCATCTGGGTGATCATCTATAACATTGTTAATTACCTACTATGCTTACTTTTAGACATCTTTGATTTTTTTTTCCGTATCCTTATCAGTGTGTATGAATGCAACTTTTAGCATCTCGTCCACTTCTTCCATTTTAAAGTTTTTTACATGGTTATTGCCTCCAAAATCTCTATATCCTCCTTAAAGTTTGGAATCCATACACTATTTTGCAAATATTTCTTAATTCACAACCACAACAATTTAGGAGTGAAAACATATCCTCTTAACACAAATTTAGGAGTTAAAAGCACATCCACTTTAACACAAACTTGGGAATTTTTTTTTAAGCTAAAAACATATCAATTCAAATTTCTATTATATACAAAAAGTGGTGTTACATCAAAAGAATGGGGGGACTTGCCCGAAAGGAAACCAGCTCCCGTGCCCAGTGATAGGCATCAAAATTTGTTTGTCAAACATTACTGAGTTTTCCAACTAGAGATTATTCATAAAGGAAAATAACAGAAATATAAACCTATGGTTGTCCATGATAACATAAACAAAAAGGAAACTTAAAAAAACATGATCAAACTAGGTATCAATCATTGGGAGAAGGGGTTTTCTCCTCCTCTACCACCTCCAACACCATTTCGATATCTTCATCCTCCTCCTGGGAAGCCTTTGGGGACTGCAGATCTACATCCAACATAATGGGGTTGGCTCAAGTTCCAGCTAAGCTAGTGGAGCCTTCGACTTGATTTCCTTTGCCAACCTCATCTTCCACCTTCGAAACAATGATCTTTATACCAAAGATCATTTGACACATTGCTTCAAACTTGCCCTCGAATTTTCTTATCATGTGGAGTATTTCTTGTTGCTCCTCTTTGTTTTTCTCTAGGGCTCGAGCCATTAGAGTCTTCATAAGCTAATAGCTCTCTGCTTTCCTAAAGAATTTTATGTCTTGGGTCTTGGAATGGATTGGGTCCTCCACCCATCCCTGAGTTTCCTCCATGATCTTTTCATCAAGTGTCATTTGACGATTGGCCCTGACTACCTTTTCCAGTGCGTCCACTTCTCGTTTTTCTACCTTCGAGTAGTTCTCCATAAACCAATGTCTCACTTCCCAAGCATCACTCTTTGCTCCGGTCGGGGAGAGACATTATCAAAAAGAAGGAGCCTTAGCATCACCCATGTTACCCTTATTCCTCCTTGCATCCCCCCCGCTTAAACCTCTACCCATCACAAACTCAAAGAACATACACAGACCGAGACCAAGGTTTGACCACACCTACGCCACAAACGTCCATAGGAATTTCACTAACTAGGTGAGACAAAAGGCGATATCCCTTTGAGCTCTCCCAGTTCTGAATAAAAGTACCGACCCCTCCTCTTGGGAGTCAAACCGAGAACTAGAGACACCCAACAAGCAAGCCCAAGACCGAAAACAAGGTGACCAAACTAGGGATAGAGCAGAACAAGAAAGGTTATTTGAAGAGTGCCCTCCTACATGCCATGGCCCCCTATCCCAAGAGAGCCAATCTATGCCCCAAAGAAACTTCAAGCTAACCATCGCCTCTACCCAAAACGCAGGAAGAAAAAGATCTCCCTTTGTTCGCATTCTCATCACTTTCGAATCATCTGAACTTCTTCTCATCTGTTTTTGAAACTCTACCTTTAATTAGGTACCGACCTT
Source organism: Picea sitchensis (assembly GCA_010110895.2). Taxonomy (NCBI): domain Eukaryota; kingdom Viridiplantae; phylum Streptophyta; class Pinopsida; order Pinales; family Pinaceae; genus Picea; species Picea sitchensis. Next base: position 35,581 of record SNQJ01S0108366.1, read on the forward strand.
CTTCAATGCACCCCGTGCGATCATAACTTCAAGTATCAAATCAATGTCATGTTCAACAGACTAGTCCATACCCAACATCATCACCGATGGTGGAAATGAAGGCGATGTACCTCCCACTGTGATCGCCATGACCTTCGCCTTGCATCAGAGCCCTTATGCCCATCTCTCGACCAGATGTATAGGCTTTGCACAATGGAGTGGTAGCCTAACTTAAGAGTTAAAAGGACATCATCTTTAAAAATTTCCCTCCCTTTTATCCCAAGTGCTTCGATGCAAATTTAAGACGTAGCGCCTAAATCATATTCAACATTTATGCATACCATGCAAATTTCAAACATAACTCTTAAAGCATATTTTACATATGTGCCAACCATGCAAATTTCAAACTCAAGTCCTAAAGCATATCCAACATTTATCATTCATGGTTCACTTCAATTCCTTCATTTTGAAATCTGTGAATCCTAGCTCATGCCAAAGATTATGGATCTCATGATTGCAATACGTATAATGTAATAAAACATTAAAAAAATTAAAATATATAAGTAGAAATGATTTTTTAAAATATATCTGTCTAAAAAATGATGAGATGCGTGTTATAGTTCTTTTACACTATATACATCCTGACTCCTATTTTGTCTAATATACTGTCTGACGGAGACTTCATTAAAAAAAACCTATGGTTGACTGAGTCTAAATACAAAAACCGATTCACTGACATTGATCGTTGGTTTTAAACTGGTAAGTCTTAAAACAAGAAAATGATAATGGTAGTGGCCATCTGAGAGAGAGGGGTTCCCTGTATCTTTTCTACAGCATTGGAAACCTAAGCGAAGAGGTAGTGTAATTTATCTTTTCACCCCCCTAGTTTCCTTCATAAAAAAAAATTCCATGAAAAAACTTGCCCGGAAACTTTCGGGCACTTCTCTGCATTTCGTCAATGGTTCACAGTGAAAATTCTTTGGTGTTGATTAGGACACATAATCTAGTAGGGAGATTGAGTGAGGCACTCAATAGAGGCAGCCAACATGACGGATTGACCCCAAGATCTCCGACATGAAGTTCAATGCACTCAACCACTCAAGCTAGCCCACCAAACTATCATTTTCTTTAAGTTATTCCCTAACTTCCGACACTCATGGATCATGCTTCTTCTCCACTCTGCATTTTTTTAAGTTGTTCCCTAACTTCCAACAGTCATAGATCATGCTTCTTGTCCATTGTGCCATGTTGGCGATCCAGTCTGCCACTGTATTGGCAACTCTTCTTATGTGTATGTAGATTACATTTAGATTGGCAGTCGCTTGGCCAATCTAGACAGCTTTGTTCTATAGGAACAATGAACACATTCGTTGATTTTACCTTGAAGGGTGTCAATGACTAAAGTATCTTTCTACCTCAATATTACAGTAGCCTAGATTGGTGCAAATTTTATTGCCTTTGGTTAGAACCTCAACTTCTGTGTTGGCATCTCACCCATACATGTTATATCCAGAGTACAGAGGATCCAAAGTGCTTAACGAACTGTCAATCAAAGGAAAGATGCAGTAGCTATCTCTATTCTAACATTAAACACATTCTCATAACTGAAATACTCATTTTGCATGAGAACCAAGAAGAATGCATTCTATTTCATTAAAATTATCCACCCTTTTAATGAGTTGTTTCTCACTTTACACATGAAATCCTTCCCATTTCCAACTATTAACGAACCAATTAAAAACTGAGATCAATTAACCTCAATAACAGTGAGGCCACAAGGGCACATCACAAGTGAGACTACGCTCACACAATCTATATTAATTTGATAAATTGCATACAAATATATAGGCTAGGATAGCCCCTAACAACCTCCTAAATTGGTGGATCTGAAAACCACTCAAACACTAATCTAGCAATCAGTTTTAACCATTTCCTAACTATGGCATTTCGCCATTATTATCCAACACTCCCCCTTAATGGAGAAACGGATTTAATACAATAAAAATACATAACATGCCTGTCAGTCTTAGTCTCGGCTAGGCTTACAAACATTACAAAGGATAATTCAAACAAAACCTTAAAATTTGTTTCAACTCCATGTATGAGTGAGTTTTTCTCTTCCTCCTTTTCCAGATTCTAAACCCTATATGCATTTTCAATTTAAGTCTTCCTCTTTTGCTGAAAATTCCATGTTTCAGCTTCTTATCCTTCATCTTCTTGTTGGTGTTTGTCATCAATCTGAAAATTATTTCAGATTGTCAATGCTTGTCCTCTTCAACTTTTTCTTCAAAAAATTGTTTGTATGTGAACTGCTGCCACATATCATTCTCTGTTGTTTTCTCTTCACGATCATCAATTTGCTGCAACATTAACTCATAGTAAAATATAATTTCTTCATGCCTCCAATGCATAAAAATTTTATTAACTTTTTCAGTTTCTTCCTCGTCCATGATGTCATCAACAAATTCCAAATCTTGATTTTAGGTGAATACTACAATGTCTTTTTCTTTTACAACAACTTCATTGTTGTTTACTAACTTTGGCATTTCAATACAATACTTGACTTCTTCAACTTCAGCTTGTTGTTCCCAAATGTCAAAACCTGCAGACTCAAAACCATTCATTAGAATATTTAAATCAATACAATTTTTGTTCTTTTTCATTTTGTTTTTCACCTTTTCATCGGTTTCGATGGAAGAATGGATTTTCAAGCCATTCTTCAAGGAACTTTAAATCTTCTTCAAAATCTTTTGGCACTTCATCTGGGTGCTCTTCTTCATTGTTGTTTGCTTATGTCGGTGCTTCCATCTCTGTTGTTGCATTTACAATATCATCTAACACATGATTTTCAATTTCCTCTGCAACATTCACTATTGCTGCAGATTCCTCATCATTCATTGTTTCAAGAAGGTGTCCTCTTACATTTAGCAAATTATCAATATATTATATTTCCTGCTTGATCTTCAACAAATCTTCATTTGACATGTTCTCCTCATCATACATTACCTCAATGGCAGTTTCTTCATTACAATCATCATTATCTACATGTAACTCACCACGGTGGGATTCAACACCTTCTATAGGTTCACCATCAACTTTAGAAGTTTCCTCATAAGCAGATGTAATCTTTTCACTATATTTCATTTATAAGCTCATCCCATAACATTTTCATTATCTATGACCAAATTCATAAAATGGAGACAAAATAAACATGGCACTGTCAATGTTGGAACTAATAAAGATATAAGGATGAAACATCACTATCTTATTATGTGGTCAGAGTCAAAACCATCTTGAACAAGTGCCATATTGAACCAAAGTAATCTTCCATTTTTAAATCCCCAAAGCAAATTTTTTACGAAAAGGATGGTGAGGCCGGCATTAGTCTTTTTCAATATTTCACTGAATTCTTGTCTTTTATAACTTCATTGTTCCCGGTCCATACATTCTAATCCTCAAGATGGTTCTTCGAAGAACATCATCGCTCCATTGATCGCGAGTATAACCAACTCTTCTGTTGATTCTTCCTCCACATGTCTTTTAGCTCTCTCCGGAGCTATTTAATTCTTCTTTGCTTACCCATTAGACTAGCAAGCAACTTCACTCTTCATCTCACCACAATTTCTAACAAGTAAAAATAATTTACATAATGAATGTGAAAACTTGAAAAATAATTTATAGCGATAGATGCAATAATTTATAGAACAGAGCGATGTGCTTTAGATCACAGTAATCAACGGGCACAACAAACTAACGGGCCAAAGAGATGGTGATGAGGAATAATAATGACAATGATCAAAGAAGATTAGGATCCGATGCTAAACTTACATTTTACATTGCTTTTAATCGATCTTTCCCATGTCACATGACAAATCCTCTTGACCAGCGGGTTGTCCACGGACCATAAATCATGATTGTCCCGACTTCGTCCTCGCTTCCACCCATTTCCTTGAAAGGAGGAGTGAGCAACAAAGTGGTTTTGATGTCCATGTTTTACTAATAAGAGATATACACATCCAGACCATTCATCCTAATCAAATAATATGTATGTTCCCTCTAGCAGAGAATTACTCCTGACATTCATTCAACTCCTAAAGAGAAGGTGGTCTCCTAACCACTTGTAGATCTGAGCTGTAATGTGACCTTGGTTGAGGGTGTTAAATTTCAGATCATGGTAAGCACATTCCACACTCAGAAAAATAATCTAGACACTAGGTAGTTAAAAAATTAAAACCTCCAACCAAAACAACAAATTTTGAATACCTTAATCTACAAACACATATTTTTGGAAATACAAACAGCAAAACACAAAACTAAACTCCCAAAACTGCATCTATCTTCTATTGAAAACTGAAGATTATACCAAACTCAAAGTTAATATGCTATAACACAATGAATCTTAAATCTCCTTTATATAATAGGATAATTTGGGGTTACATTGCATATGTACATATCCAAAAGTGCACCTAGGTTAAAATAGTCAAAACCTAACTCTAACTTAGTCTAGGAATGTGCGCTCGGCCTGCATGGATAAAGTTTCCTAGAAAAGAACGCTCACTAGGAGAGATAAGCATGCATATAGGCATGCACCACCTCTTAGCATAATGCACCCAAAAGTTAAATATGCTAACTAACACAATGGTCTGCCCTTCATCTCCTTTATATAATAGGATAATTTAGGGTTACATTGCATATGTACATATCCAAAAGTGCACCTAGGTTAAAATAGTCAAAACCTAACTCTAACTTAGTCTGGGAATGTGCGCTCGGCCTGCATGGATAAAGTTTCCTAGAAAAGAACGCTCACTAGGAGAGATAAGCATGCATATAGGCATGCACCACCTCTTAGCATAATGCACCCCATTCTAAACCTGGAAAATACTATAACTCATAGACTGGAATCTAAAAACAGAAAATTAAATTTCAAAATACAAAAGGCATCTATCTAAGTCAGGAAACCTAATTCTGGAACCATAGTTCAAAAATCAGGAGTGGACGAGGCTGGTGCATGCATGCACCTTCTCTCTCTCTCCCCTACATAATTGTAGTGTAACAACCAAGGAAAGCTAGTGTTGTGCCCTCATTCACACTGGTTGTTGCTAAACAGTGTGCCTCAATTTTCCATGAATGTTGCTCATGACATGAGGCAAGGGATTTGTAATCACTCTACGCCATGCTAGATAAAACTAAATGAGCAATCAAGGTAAAACCTCTAACAATCCCTCTTTCTGAGGAAATTGTTCTCCATCAAGTCTAGTCTCTCCTTGAGCATCTCAAACTTCCTTCATCAAAATATCTACAACTTGCAAATTTTAAGGAACCTACTCAAGAGCTACTTCTCTTTTCTGAACTTTGTCTCTTAGGAAATTGTACTGTATATC
>SNQJ01S0108367.1:0-23311 GCA_010110895.2 Picea sitchensis
GTGTGTGTGTGTGTGTGTGTATAAGGTCTTATTTCTAAGTATGCAATTAGCAAGCATTAATGCTAACCTGAGATTTGAGGACATATCTCATTAATACGCATTAAACCAAGATTTCTAGAGGTTTATATTATCCTTTCTGAGTGTTAATTTCAAGCATCATGGAATGTCGTTCGCGTGTTTTCGGGTTGGCCCGTTCATGAAATATTCAATCCTTAATTCCAAAAACGACCCCGACTGACCATTTCCCTATTCCATACTTATCCACTTTCCCGGAATTCCTCAAATATACAAACCGACCATTGAACTTCCCCATCATGCCCTCTTTCGTTTTACACATTTTGCAGTAAAAAATTCTGAGACATAAAATTTGACCGTCGGACACACACCTCTCCTGAGTATCTCTTGTAACCCTATTTTGAAGCCCGTCTAACAGCTTTTCATACTTGTCCATTCCTTACTTGCTCTTCCCCTTCTTTGTCACCTTCACACTTGTTTATAATAAAAAATTGTTTATAAAAACACACACACACACATATAAGGTCTTATTTCTAAATATTCAATTAGTAAGATTTAATTATAACAACTAATCATGCAGGAACCATATAGATTGTCATTGATGAGAAAAGGGCTTGAGGATATCTCCCATTAATATGCATTAAACCAATATTTGCGGAGAGTTATATTATCCCTTCTGAGTGTTAATTTCAAAATCATGGAATTTTGTTCGCACGTTGTCGGGTTGGCGCATTCACGAAACCTCCAATCTTTAATTTCTCTTCTTTGTACCCTCCACCTTTGCACTTCTAAGTATGAAATAACTAAGCTTTACTTCTAACAACTCATCATGCAACACCCATAGAGATTGTCATTAATGAGCGAAAGGATCGAGGAGATTTCCCATTCACAAGCATTGAACCATCATTTGCAAAGGGTTATATTATCCCCTCCAACTATTCATTTCAACCATCATCTGGAGAAAACAGACATTCTCATAAACTTATGGCACCAGCTCGACAACAGTTCTATGGAGATACAACGAACATCTTTAGGCGTGAGGACCAGAACTTCCAGTGGTCCAGGGAATATTCTTACTACTCATCCCCTTCTTCCTAGAACGAAATAATTAGGACCTTTGGAATTGCTCGTGAAGGTTGTGTCCCTAAATTTTTTGATTGTAAGGAGATGGTCTCTTGGTGCATCAATAAATATATTTAAGGCCAAAGAATTATTCCACTGCGGGACAACTCTTTTGTTTCTTTCTCACCTCAAGTCTTCCACCAAATGTTAAGATTGTTGGAGCCAACATTTACATTCAGAGGAGAAGACTCCAACCAATTTCTAATAAATCATAGTAATGGGTTGGACCTCTTGCCTGAGTTCTTGGAAGACTCGATGGTAGTTCCTGAAGATATCACAAGCTTGTAGGTTAGTTCATTTAGAAATCCATTCCGGGAAATTGCTTGGTTGTTTACAATAATAACAGGACAAGAATCCATAGCAACTATTTCCTGCATGGTTCTTTATATTTTGTATTTCATAGTCAAGGAACAAGCCATTTTTTATTGGGGGAAGCTAATTTCCCATGAAATCTGTTCCCAATTGTCAAGTTTCAAAAAGGAGAAGAAATTTTATATGTCATCCTACTTGGTTTTTGCAATAGCGCATTGTTGTCAGTTTCCAAAACTATCTCTATCGAAGAAGGTAAACTGGGAATTCGACCCAATAACCTTTTGGTACTAGGCCTTGTGGAAGAACAAGGCCTCCCACTATTTTTATAAGATTTGTAATGACTTTGTCTCTGTTTTCAAATTTTTATTGTTAAGAGAATATGCTCCCCACAAATCTGACTAGAAAACCAAGTTTTTGGACAGGAAGGGGGCACTTGAACAAATGGATAATTATAGTGTGATAAGGATTTTTGGCTCGAAGGAAAAACCTGCTCTCCTTCCATGCCACATTACAGATAGAATGTTTGTTACAGAAATAACAAGACAATACAACTACTGGTTGCATCTATTTCATGAGAAGAGAAAAAAACAATTCATTCCTTTGCCTTGGAAAGTCGGGGACTTTGTGTTGAGGAACGCCAACAAAATTGACGAATTCCCAGCCCATTTCAATAACTTGAACCTAAGATATGTTTAAATCCAAGACCCAAAGTTAATTGTCAACTCCTTTCCCTTAAGTAAGCAAGCCTTTGATAAACAAGTTGATATTTTTAAGGCATTGTCTTTAGAAAAGTTTTACAACATCCTTGAATATGGTGAAGATGACGTGGACAACTGTCCAATCGACTATTCAGTACAGAATGAAGAAATTGATGCCTAATCTTTCTATCAATCTAAAGGAATTAGAAAATTAACTTTTCAACATAAAATTCTGGAATGAGATCAACGTCTCCCCCTTGAGAAGATACATTGAACAATGAGTTGAATGGGAATTGAAGCAGGTCACCGACGAAAGGCAGCATGTTGCTGGCATGATTCTAGTAGCCATCGACGGAAACAATAAAAAGGCATCAACAAACAAATATAAAAAGGGTTGATATGTACCATCACTGTAAGTCTATACTGATCACATCCTTCTTTGTTTATCAATCCAGTTATTCCACCTTTTTAAATATAAATGTATAGTCAAAGACTGGTACCTTTCAATTTCTTCTTTTCAGGTATTACACTCTACCGTCACCCACTTCTTCTTTCCACAGTCCTATTTCTTGTACATATTTCTCATATGATCCATGGGAGCCCCAATCCCAGTCTATATGACAAACACATTTAAATTTACAGGATTATGTAACAACCAATATTATTTTTTGATATATTTCAAATAAAACTATTTTTTATCTCCTTTTATATTTATGTGCTCATAAATTTTTATCTTCAACTATGTTGAATGTCAAGAAATTGTGTTTATTTAACTTGAATTATCTTTTTCTCATGCATATATTTTTCTCATACTATGCATATAACCTTTTTTGTCCTGGCACATATAGAGACATACATGTCAGATGGTCTAAGAAAGAATGAAATTTTTTAACACAACAAAATGGATTATATAGTTTCAAAAAATAAATGGGACTCTAGAGGCCACGTGTCATTTACTGCATGGATACCACATGTGCTTCATGTTTCTTGCCACATCCCCGCTGCAGTTTCCATCTACCTCCGCTACTTTTTCCCCATCCCTGTGCATTTATTCCCAATTCAATCTGGCAGGGACTATGCTGCCATGCAACACTTGTTAACTTAAGAACCTATTTTTTCCTTCAAATAGGAAGTCACCACATGACCATGCTCAAAATAAATCTTATAAAATAAGGAATTATGTTCATAATCCAATAGTCCTTCTATATATGAGTCTCACATTTTATTGTAAATTGATCAAGAATTTTTTTTCTCAAATATCTATAAATGTTGAATCAAACATGACTTGAGGGTGTCATCTTCCCATTATCCTCGCTCAAGGTAGTATACTTACCTAAAGTGTTTCCCATATCCACAAAGTTTCATTTCCCTTTATAAGTAAAGAGGGATACTAAGTGATCTCACACAAATTCAAAATTTGTTAATGTCTCTAGTGGCGGTTGAATTTGACACCAACTTTAATAAACTCGTCTACTTTATCCACCAACATAGACCCATGTTAACTCCATATCTATTAAGCACTGAGAGGAATCAAGAAGAAATTGAGATGTAAATCTAATTGGAATGGTATCATGATAATTGACTCCCACACGTATCTAATTAGGTATCATGATATTTGACTCCCATGTAGATCTACCCAACTATACTATGATTGTATATGGGAAAAAGCTTGTCCTACATGTGCAAAAATGAAATAGGCATGAAATGAGATGCACATATTTTTAGGCATATCCAACTTAGTAATGAGTATTTTTAGAAAACATGTGAAAAAGATATTGTGTAGGCATGTGAGATTTATTTTGATATACAAAGATATTTATGTCATAAAAACAATTCAAATTGCACTCTCAAAGCAAGAGAGGCAGTTATGTTGCAACTAATTAACTAATATTATATATTAATAGGATGCACCACTCATTTGTGGTTACCCATATTAACATAAAAATCATGATATATTAAAATTTACATATTTATTTATGTATATTTATCATTATAATTTCTCAAACTATAATTATGAAAATTAGTATAAAATTCATCTAACTCATATCCATATAATTATGATGATAAAGGGACATGTCAAAATAATAATTATATTCAAAATAATGTGATAATGTGATTGTGGTTACTTGTTGATGGTAGAGAAAAATATATATCATGAAGATCTTAAATTAAAGAATAATATCGCATTAGGTGTAATTATGAAGGAGGTGTAATTATGTAACAATTAGATGATGAAATCATTGTTTAGGGTATAAGAATTCCTTGTCCCAAATTATTATTAAAATATTTTTCATGTGACACCTATTGAAATCCAAGATTCATGTGAATGATTTTACTACAAGAGAAATGGAGACTAATAAAAATATTCTAAAATAATGACACCTATTGCAATAGTGTTTGTTTTTTCAATTTAAAGTCTCTATCATCGATAAATGATTTTTCTATTCCATCACCAACTAACCACAATCACCTTAAATACAATATACCTTACCTATCATATGACATCTAATAAAAATATTTTCATTATTACACTTAATACTAATTTAAAATGATTTTTCTATTCCATCACCAACTAACCACAATCACCTTAAATACAATATACCTTACCTATCATATGACATCTAATAAAAATATTCTTCAGGATTACACTTAATACTAATTTACAAGATTAGGACTTTGTAATAAAAATATTCTTCATGATTACACTTGGTGCTCATTTTTTAATTTAAAAACTATGTAATAAAAATATTTTTCATGATTATACTTACTACTATTTTTTTTGACATAAAAGTCTTCATCGATACATAATTCTTCATAATTACACCTCCATTATTATTTTTAATTTAAACTCTTCATTGATAGATGATCTTTCTCCATCATCAAGTAAGCGAATATAATTACGTATGGCATGCCCTTTAATCATAATTATTGGAGTTTGATGAATTTAAGTATTATAATCCCATACTTATACATTGAGAAATTATAAAGATAAACTTAACAAACCAATATCCATATAAAACTTTACATTTTTATTATTTAATCAAGTAGATATTTATATATAAGTTTTCCTCAACAACACAACAAATTTACGAGGGAATCTCTCAACCACACACATAAAATAAAATCTGATAATTAGAAGATTTTCTGGCTTAACAAGATCTAACAAATCCAAACCAATATGTGGCTTCATTAATGCTAACGCCCTCTGCTAATGTATCACTAAGAACAATAATGAAATAAAAACACATTTTACAAAACAAAAAAATGAACTTTGGTCTTTGTTTGGTATGGTCTTCATTAGCACCTCTATCCACTTCTGAAATCTCATAGATTGAGCTCCATCACACAACCATTCATTCTGAGCTACCACTTAATCCATTGAAGATACAATTGCTTATGACCATCGATGACGTGTTTGTAATGATCAGACTGATAACCATTCTATTGACATACTTCCATTTGTTTAAATAGACGGGTTGTCGTTGTATTCACCAATTATCTAGGAAAGAAGTCTATTCGATATTGCTTACATCTATCAAAGTACATGGTTTGTCATTGTATTCATCAGTTTTGTAGGAATGTAATATAGATACATAATATACCCAGAAAACAATCTTACAAAGTGACCTATTCCACACACTGTGTTAAAGACACAAACTATACACATAACCAATGGTCGTTTTTCTTGGGTCATCACATCCTCCAAGAACCACAAGAGGTAACAGATTGTAGACATAACCAAACTAGTGACCATGTTATTATGGAACAACATACATCAAGAACCACCATCTTAAATTATGTTACTTTGTTCTATGAGTGGTCTTTCATTATACAACTTTACAAACAAAACAATTCACACTAACTACTTTTTCTATTATATTCATTTTCACCTCTAAGACAAGATCAAAACACCTTTTGTGGACACCACTAGTGATGGGTAACCTTTTCATGTGGTTGTTCACACATTGACCAAACAGTGGCAGAATATTTTTTGTTGTGTCAAACTACGTCTTTAGAATATGTTCCACGTAGAATATGCTTCTCCTTTGGGATAATTATCAAACTGTGACTTTAGAATATGCTCCACACAGGTTTCACTCTCAACAACTAAACATTATATTAACACACCCTCCTAAACTACCAACTCATTATCCTATAGAAATCACATTTTAATGTATTTTCATTTTCTTAGGTTTTCTTGTGAGAGAGTTACACCAGAGAAACCAACTTCACGATACCATATTAACAAACCAACATGCACACAAAACTTTATATTTTTGTTATTTAATCAATTGGATATTTATATAGAAGTTTTCCTCAACAACATAACAAACTTATGAAGGAATCTCTCAACCACACAAACATAAATAGAATCTGATAGTTGGAAAATATCTCTCACAACTAACAAGATCTAACAAATCCAAACCAATCTATAATCATTAATTCTAACATTTAAATATACTATAAATAAATAAAATTCTAAAACTAATTGCAATTTTCAACTGTAATTCATGTATTTCACATATTCGGTAGTTAAGGTATTTGTAATATAATTAGAAGGAGAATGTTCAATTTTTTGTGGACTGGTAAAGGAAAAAGAAGGGATTCATTTGATAAGTTGGGAAAAGATAGCTAAACCTAAAAAGCTAGGGGAGTGGGGTATAAAAAATATCTACTTTTGGTAAAGCATTTTGTTGCAAAAATCGTGGAGGTACCTCATGATACACAGGTTTGGCATGGGAGTGACCATGAAATAAAATATCTCAGAAGAAGTCTATGGCACCATGGCTTAAGGCAAGGAAAACAAAGTGAGGTCGGTGGCTCTACAGCTGTTGGAGGAGCCCTCACTCACGTCTTTAAATATCATAAATGGTGGTTGATTAAGGCAGTGTATGGAAGGGATGTCAGAATTGGTTCCGATCCCGTGGTTGGGTCACACAATTTTTATCAATTATCAAGGAACCTTATTACAAAACTTAAGAACCTTAGGATAAAACTTAAGAACTTTTATCGGATGACACCCTTAGACACTTAGGAAGAATTGGGTGTTGCTTTTTCCGATGGAAGGTGGATCCACCTGCTACTGTGTTGTTGATAATCTCGAAAGATTTTATAAGATCAGTTGAGTTAACCTTTAGAGTTATAGAAATCGAAACAGGTACTAAATCAAAAAAACTAATTTATAAAAGCACCTTTTAAAAAGTTAAGAAAAGCGTTAAAAACCTATCAACCTGATTTGGAGTGTTTTGTATTTTAATGGAATATTTTCATTAATGAAAATCACATCCCAATGCTAACGTCTAGATTTTAGTATTTAATGAGGTTATTGGCATGCATATCCATGTTTGAGAACATAAGATCAGTGACAATTGTATATTGACTACATTACAGGTGTTTTTGTTACATCTACTAAGAATGCATGGGAAAAATCCGAACCATGCACGGGGATGACCAGAGCTTCTCTTTCCAAAGAGAGAAGACAGTAACAAACAAAAACAATAGGTACCATTGCCCCCATCCTTCAGTAATACCAATCATTTCAAACGCAGTTGATCCATACGTGGGTAAAGATCCAAATCTAGTTGATAACTTAGTTGACCTAGAAGCAACGATAAAAGTGGGCACAAAGGCATTGGAAAAGGCATAGGTTTAAGTGGTAAAAACGTGAAGTAAAAAAGGACCGCCACCTCTCTCAGCATTCAAGGCACTAGTTGCAAATGTGATTGATCTATAATCCTTGTATCCAAACCGTCAGAGAGTCCTCAGCATCATTCCAATTCAAAGAGTCCAAAAGAATTGTAGAGCACTATGATCGAGTAGTGTCACTCTCGGTACCAGAGCTTGGTAGAGCGAAGGCAAAGTCATAAATTGTTAATCTAGATTGATATCCTAAGAGCCAATGGTTCTAGATTAGATATACATATCCATGACCAGCAATCACAAAGGTTATTCTAGAGCTAGCATCAGTGGAAGAAAAAGGAGTTTCAGTTTTAGTTTACCTGGCAAGAGCAGAGGTCATTTCAAAGACATAAGCAAAGGCATCTCTATTAGTTTCAAACCTATTTGACCAAACAAAGAAACACCTATAGAAAGAGTAATGGCGAGAGCAAGCGGGGAGCATTGATTTTTTCACCCCTTCGATTTTGAAAGTCACCCTCGAACTCATAACCTGATCCATAACCTATAGAGGTGATACCATAAGAGAATCTCCACATTTTTTCCATTCATTTGGTTGAACAACACTATATCGGTCGAGTCAAGAAACTATGATAAGACCCAGCCAAATGATAGCAAAAACATGAATTTGTGGTTAGGGTATGATTCTGAAGATGTTGTGAGACTAGGACTTGAGTCCACTATTGATGACACTGCTGATGATGCTGGGAGGAGGAGAATTTATATTTTCTTGGGCTTCTGCAAAGAGGAAATTAATAAATTCTATTCTCTCTTCTTCAACAACTCAATATCTTGCTCCCCATTTTCTACAACATGATACCACAAATCAGGTGCATGTTCTCTCACAAGATATGTAATGACAACACCATAGGGAAATCATAATCAATATTGGTTTCACATTGTGTGTGAAATGATAGCCTTTCATAGGCCTTCTTAAAATTGTTCATCTTTTTAGGAATATAGATAGAACATTTAATGAGATTTCCATTAATGTATTCTTCAATAACATCAAGAAATTCATGGTTGCAATGAAAAACAACATCAAGAAATTCATGGTTGCAATGAAAAACAGTAGGAAATCCATGGTTGCAATGAGAAACAATAGGAAATATTGAGAGATGCTCCATAACCAGATAGGCCACATACCTTACAATGTCATCCTTGATCATATCCACTGAGATATTTTGCATGAACTTCCACTCAACTCCACACAATTATTTCAATCTACCTACATGCTTTGCATTTCATGCCTCATTTCCAATTTGCTTGAGGATTCTTGTTTTCAACCTAGTAACCCAACCTGTCGAACGTGCCAACTTTGTTGCGCAAGCCTGTTTCCCTGGAAAAGTATTGTTTCTCCACTGATGACTGTCCTGATGGAATCGATCTTTTCAATGTTAGCCTTCGACCCAGACTTGTCCAACATTTGGAGCTTTCATGGAGTATTAGTTTCTAGGGCAAGCATCCACTGCAACATATGGCATGCATGCGGATAGCCATGCAGGGATATATCCACAATAATGAGTATTGACTGTTGTCATTGACTGCAACATCTAGAGATTCAAGTGACTTAACCCGGGCCTCCCTCCAAAGTAACCAATGATATAATTACGTTTTATAAAATAATTTTAATTTTTAAAAAATAATTTAAAATATTTGCATACACCATGAAAATAATGTCACATCCAAATGATTTTAACCAATAAAAAAATCAATAGAAAAAAAAAAAAAAAAAAAAAAAAAAAAAAAAAAAAAAAATTTAAAATAATAGATATATTAATAATAACCTTATGATACAATTTAAGTTTTTCATATAACAACTAAATAATTAACAATTAATGCAACATGAAGCACCATGTAATAAGCGGTCAACAATAGTTGACTGTGATTTTGTGCTATAGTCCTACTTGCAGTGAGGGACTAATAAAGAAAACAACTATGAAAAATGGTTATTATTTCATCATGTCACTATTGTAATTAAATATATATATAATTCCTAAATTTATATCTAATATATCATGATTTTTATGTTAATGGGTAGTTATAAGGGAGTAGTACTTATAGTAACATAACATTTAAATTTGGTTATGGTGGCTGAATATGCTTGTTATTTAGTATTTCTCTTCCCTCTATGCAAAATTAAAAATATATATATATTTCTTGACAATACTGCACAATACCTTAATAAATTAGAGAACACCAACTTAAAAGGTATTGTCTCTAAATTATTAATGTCTACCACTTGTTCTTCATGATACTTTCCACATCTCCACTGCAATTTCCATCTTCCTCCGCTACTTTTCCTATCAATTCAACCCGACGGGACTCTGTTTATACGCATCCTTGTTAACTTAAGAATCTAGTTTTTCATTCAGTTAGAAAGTCACCACATAACCATGCAAAAAATTAATCCTATAACAAAATGAATCATGTTCATAATCTAGTAGTCCTTTTATCTATGATTATTGCACTCTAGTGTAAATTGATTAAGAAAACCTTACTCAAATATCTATAAATGTTGAATTAGGTATGACTTGAGGGTGTCATCTTCTCATTATATATGCCTAAGGTAGTAAACTTACCTAAAGTGTTTCACATGTCCACCAAAGTTTCATTACCCTTATAGTAACGAGGGATATTAGGAAATCTCACACAAATTCATAAATTTATTATTGTCTCCAAATGTGGATTGAATTTAGTTGGTGGACCACCCATACAGAGACCACATTTAGAGACAATACCTTTTAAGTTGGTGGACCACATTTGGAGACAATAATAAATTTCTAAATTTGTGTGAGATTTCCTAATATCCCTCGTTACTATAAGGGTAATGAAACTTTGGTGGACATGTGAAACACTTTAGGTAAGTTTACTACCTTTGGCATAGATAATGAGAAGATGACACCCTCAAGTCATACCTAATTCAACATTTATAGATATTTGAGTAAGGTTTTCTTAATCAATTTACACTAGAGTGCAAATAATGAGAAGATGACACCCTCAAGTCATACCTAATTCAACATTTATAGATATTTGAGTAAGGTTTTCTTAATCAATTTACACTAGAGTGCAATAATCATAGATAAAAGGACTACTATATTATGAACATGATTCCTTTTGTTATAGGATTAATTTTTTTCATGGTTATGTGGTGACTTTCTAACTGAATGAAAAACTAGATTCTTAAGTTAACAAGGTTGCATGGCAGTGTAGTCCCGATCAGGTTGAATTGGGATAGGAAAAAGTAGCACAGGAAGATGGAAATTGCAGTGGAGATGTGGAAAGTATCATGAAGAACAAGTGGTATCCATGCAGTAAATGACATGTGGCCTCTAGAGCCCCATTTATTTTTTGAAAGTATATAACAAAATACAATTTGTGCATAGTGGAAGATAAAAATTTATGACGACACAAATATGAAAGGAGATAAAAAAGCAGTTTAGTTTGAAATATATTAAATAAGTTACAAATTCATGGAAATTTAAAAGCATTTGTCATATAGACTGGTGAAAGATAAAAATGTATGAGGACATAAATATAAAAGGAGATAAAAAACAGTTTTATTTGAAATATATCAAAAAATAAAAGTTTGTTACATATTCCTGGAAATTTCGATGCATTTTTCATATAAACTTGGATTGGGGTTCCTGCGGACCATAAGAGAAATATGTACAAGAAACAGGATTGTAGAAGGAAGAAGTGGGTGACGGTAGAGTGTAATACCTAAAAAATAAATAAATTGAAAGATATCAGTCTTTGGCTAGACATTTCTATTTAAAAAAGTGGAATAACTAGGTTGATAAACAAAGCAGGATGTGATCAGTAGACTTACATTGATGGTACATATGATCCCTTTTGCTATTTTCTTGCGGATGCCTTTTCATTGATGTCATCAATGAATGCTGGAA
Organism: Picea sitchensis; assembly: GCA_010110895.2. NCBI lineage: Eukaryota > Viridiplantae > Streptophyta > Pinopsida > Pinales > Pinaceae > Picea > Picea sitchensis. The sequence continues at coordinate 11,732 of SNQJ01S0108367.1, forward strand.
TTGTGGAAACTTCCTACTTCCTTTCATCGGCAGCGTGCTTCAATTCCCTTTCTAGCCTTTATTCAATATAGATTCTCATTGGGGTGACGTTGATCTCATTCCGAATTTTATGTTGATTTTTTTTTTTTCTAATTCCTCGAAGTCGATAGAAAGATTACACAGAGCCTAATCAATTTCCTCATTTTGTACTGAATAGTCGACTAGCCAGTCGTCGATGTGATCTTGACCATATTCAAGGATGTTGTAAAAAATTTCCAAAGACAATGCCTTAAACATATCAACTTTTTTATCGAAGTCATGCCTAGTTAAGGGCAAGGAGTTGACGATTAATTTGGGGCCTTGGAAGTCATTGGTCCTTTCGGCTAAGTTTATTCTGGAAAACCTTGTGAATAATTTGTCTTTATTTGATATGGCTTGTTCACATGAGTGGACAATGAGATGCAGGTTCTTCACTTTTTCTTTCCAACATGCATTTAATTGACTGATCCAGTTTTTGGATGGAAGATCTTGTTGTCTTCTTCTTGTTTCTATCATGTTGTTGACAATGGTGCCAAAATGAAGGACCACTTTTAAATATAAATGTTCTTCATCTTTTAACTTCCCCTGCAAATGTTTGATCAAATTATGTGCCCTGGTTCCAAGGGAAGTCATGGTTTGTGATGTTTCCCATGCCTCAGTAACTAGTTCCATTATTTTCTTGATACTATTCTCCACATATCCTCTACAATATGCGACGAGGCTGGAGGATCCTTTTAACTTGGCTGCAGGGGTGGCAGGCATGTCTATTTCCAAAGGATTGGCAAGAAATGGCATAGGAATAAAAGCATCTTCCAATTCCTTGACCTGATCCTTCAGTCTGGCATTCTCATCCTCGATGCCTCCAATTGACTCATGAAGTGCATCACTGCTCTCTATGTGAAGTTGACAGATTTGGAACAGCCTCATGTTCACAAGGTTAACCTTTGAACGAGATTTTCCTTTCTTATTTTTTACATTTTTTTTCAATAATCATTTTTTTGGACTGGCTGTCAAAAACAACGCTCTTGAACACAAAGGATTCATATTCGTAAAAAAATTTGGTATCAGATATGTCAATTGGACAACTATACTAGATGGCATATCTAGGTTGATCAAGGTAGCAGAGTACACTATCCAGATCAGGCTCAAGTTCCATGTTCTCACTCTGAATTTCAGGCTCTTCCGCCTGTCCCACATTTTTTTTTCTCTTCTTGTCTACTGGAATCTTGTGAGAACTATCAATTTGAGAGTGAGGATGGTTTTTATCTCGTCTTCCATTTGAAGAAATCTTAGTTTCTTTGTTGTTTTGGTGGGCCGTTGGAGCGATGCTCTAGGATGTCGTACTTTTGGGAGTGTTATTTGTTGATTGAACACCCTTGTCACTGGGGCCTTTTCCCTATTGCATGTACAATTTAGTGTTTCTTTGCAATGTGTCTTGGTCGTCGACATCAGAAGCAGGAGCGTTGTCACCAGTATCTCTATTTTCGGTCAGGTGTTCTTTGAAAAAAAAATTGTCGAAGCCAAATGTTTGTAAATATTGTAGAAAATTTTTATCGGGGTCGAACCCTCTTAGGATTTCAGCATATCTCAGGTTCAAGTTTCTAGAATGCACTTCGAATTCGTCAATTTTTTTTACATTCTTCAACACGAAGTCCCGAACTTTCCAAGGCATAGGAATGAATTGTTTTTTTCTCTTATTTTGGAATAGATGAAACTAGTAGTTTTATTTCTGTGCTACTTATGTGACAAACATTTTGTTCGTAATGTGACATGGAAGGAGAGAATGGTTTTTCCCTGGAGCAAAAAATCCTTATCACAGTGTAATTATCCAATTGTTCAAGTGTCCCCTTCCTGTCCAAAAAAATGGTTTCCTATTCAGATATGCGGGGAGAATCTTATCCTAAAAAAAAAACTTTGAAAATAGATACGAAGCCATTAAAAACCTCATCAAAGCAGTGGGAGGCATTGTGCTTCCACAAGGCTTGGTACCAGAACATTACCGGGTTGAATTACCAGTTGATATTCTTGGACAGAGACAGTTCTAGAAACTGAAAGCAATGTGCTATCGCAAAAACAAAGTAGGATGAAATATAAAATTTCTTTTCCCTTTTGAAGCTTGACAATTGAGAACAAATTTCATGGGAAATTAACTTGCCCCAATCAAAAGTGGCTTGTTCCTTGACTGTAAAATAAAAAATATAAAGAGACATATGGGAAATAGTTGTTGTGGACTCTTGTCTCGTTATTCTTGTAAACATCCAGGCAATTTTGCAGAATGGATTTGTAAGTGAACTAACCTGCAAGCTTGTGATATCTTTAGGAACTACAATCGGGTCTTCCAATAAATGGGGCAATAGGTCCAACCCATTATTATTCTTTACTAGGAACTGTTTGGAATATTGTCCTTTGAATGCCAATGTTGGCTCCGACAATATTATCATCTGGCGGAAGACCTGAGGTGACAAAGAAATAGAAGAGTGGTCCCACAGTGGAATAATTCTTTTGTTTGAAATAAATTTATCGGTGCACCAAGAGACCATATCCTTACAGTCAAAAAATTCAGGGACACAGCCTACACGAGCAATCCCAGAGGTCCAAATTACTTCGTTCTAGGCAGTAGGGGTTGAGTAATAAGAATATGCCCTGGACCACTGGAAGTTCTAGTCCTCGCACCCGAAGATGATCACTATATATCCATAGAAATGTTTTCAAGTTGATGCCATAGGTTTATGAGAATGTTGGTTTTCTCCAGACGATGATTGAAATGAATAGTCGGAGCCAATAATATAACTCTCCACAAAATCTTGGTTAAATGCTTATGAATGGGAAAGCTCCTCAAGCCTTTCGCTAATTAATGGCAATTTGTATGGGTCATGCATGATGATATGTTAGTAGCAAAGCTTGATTATTGCACATTTAGAAGTGCGAAGGTGGCGGGTATGACAAAGAACAATTAAGGATTGGAGGTTTCGTGAACGTGCCAAGTCGACGACGTGCGAACAACATTTCATGATTTTGAAATCAACACTCGAATGGGATAATATAACCCTCTGAAAATATTGGTTTAATGCATATTAATAGATATCCTCGAGCCTTTCGCCCATCAATGACAATCTATACAGTGCCTGCACGATGAGATTTTAAAATTAAATGTCACTAATTTCATATTTAGAAACAAGATATATAAATATATTAAAACATTTTTTTTATTATAGACAAGTGCAAAGGTCACAGAGACAGGGGGAGAGCAAGGAATGAATGGCAAGGTCTGAAAAGTGGTTGGACGGTATTCAAAATAGGGTTACGGGGGATACTCAGGAGAGGCGAGTGTTCCACGGTCAAATTTTATGTATCATAATTTTTTACTGTAAAACTTGTAAGACATAAGAGATCACGATGGGGGAGTTCAACGACCGGTTTGTATATTTGCGGAATTCTAAGAAAGTGGCTAAGTATGAAATAGGGAAATGGTAGGTCAGACTTGTTTTCAGAATCAAATATTGAAGATTTCGTGAATGGACCAACCCGACGACACACAACTGACATTCCATGATGTTTGAAATTAACACTCGGAAGGGATAATATAACCAACCAAAAAAATTGGTTTTATGCGTATTAATGGAATATTTCCTCAAATCCTGGTTTAGCATTAATGCTTTCTAATTGAATATTTAGAAATAAAATCTTATATATAATTGGTAATTGCTAATTGCAAAAGGGCGCGGGCACAGGAAACAACGATTAGGAATTGGATATTTCTTGAACCCGCCAACCCAATGATCTGTGGAAGAAATTTGAAGAAATGGCGAAGTATGGAAAGTGGATGGATGCGCTTCAAAATGGGGTGACAATAGTTCCACAGGAGACGTGAGGACCTGATGGTCAAATTTTATGTCTTAGAAGTTTTTAGTGCAAAATGTACTATATATATATATAAACATTTTTTTATTATAGACAAGTGTGAAGGTCACGGAGACGAGGGAGAGCAAGGAATGAATGGAAAGGTCTGAAAAGTGGTCGGATGAGATTCAAAATAGGGTTATGGGGGATACTCAAGAGAGGTGAGTGTCCCATGGTCAAATTTTATGTATCAGAATGTTTGACTGCAAAACGTGTAAAACGAAAGAGAGCATGATGGGGCAATTCAGTGGACGGTTTGTATATTTGCGGATTTCCGGAAAGTGGCTAAGTATGGAATAGGGAAATGGTCAGTCGGACTCTTTTTCAGAATCTAGGATTTAATATTTCTTGAATGAACCAACCCGACGATGCGAAAATGACATTCCATGATGTTTGAAATTAACAGTCGGAAGGGATAATATAACCATTCGAAAATTTTGGTTTTATGCATATTAATGGGAGATTTCCTCAAATCCTGGTTTAGAATTAATGCTTTCTAATTGCATACTTATAAATAAGATCTTATATATAATTGGTAATTTCTAATTGCAAAAGGGTGCGGGAATAGGAAACAACGATTAGGAATTGGATGTTTCTTGAACCCGCCAACTCGATGATCTGCGAAAGAAATTTGAAGAAAGGGCAAAGTATGGAAAGCGGATAAATGAGTTTCAAAATGGGGTGACAATAGTTCCACAAAAGACGTGAGGACCGGACAGTTAAATTTTATGTATCGGAAGTTTTCAGTGCAAAATGTGTACCATGGAAGAGTGTATCGTAGGTAGACTGTAATACGAAAGATAATATTATCTGAGTCCAATTGTAAATTTGTATATCAAAAAATTCATGGTATTGTTTGTAGGTCATATAACAATAGAAGTCCAATCTAGAGCCTTCCTACCGATAATCCGCAGTCGAAGAAGTGACTGGGTATGGAATGGGGAAGTGGTCGGTCGGTGTTGTGATATAAGAGAATGAGTGCAAATGTGAACTCACAAGTCCACCTACCCGTGCAGCTAGACATTTTCAAAAAAATGAATAAGTGATGAGAAAGATAAAGTTCTTGGAAAAGAGAAACAAATATTTGGCTAAGAATAGAAGATGGAAAAGAATGGCTAATATATTCACATCTATAATAGATATCCCATTTCCTGCCAAGATATATACTTGGAAAGAAGTGGAAAGGTGGCGGGCACAAAAAAAAGTGACTAGGAATATGATCTGTGAGTTTGCTTGGCTCTTGGTTGTATGCTTCATTTGTCAATTTTTATATCACGGAACTCCGAGTGTTATTTGCAGGACATGGAACAGTAGAATTGCAATTTTTTAGCCAGCCAGCCTGCAAGTCCGCCTGTCAATTTGTATAGTGTGGAACTCTAGGTGTTGTTTGTAGGAAAAAAAACTATAGAGGACATTCTTTGCCCTTTAATATAACCTCTATGATGCAAATATAGTCTGTGGCTCATTTTATCACTTTTTCATCTGTAAACAATCACAATCTTGAGCCTGCCAGCCCTGGAGTCCGTTTGTCAATTTGTATATCGCATAATTTCGAGTGTTGTTTGGAGGACACATAAAAATAGAAGTGCAATGTTGAGCCAACCAGCTTGCAAGTCCGCATCTCAATTTGTATATCGTGAAACTCTGGGTGCTACTTGTAGGACACGAAGCAATAGAGTCCCAATTTTGAGCCCGCCAGCCTGAGAACCCGCGATCCAAAATGTGGCTAAGTATGGAATGAGGTATCCATACATGAGGGAACTATTTTCAGCCTATTTTGAAACCCATGGCGGAGGTTCGGGTGTCGTTTGTAGGCGACAAAACAATGGAAGCTCAATATAGAGCCTGGGTGTCCGAGAATTTTTGATCTGAAAAGTGCCTAGGCATCAAATGGCTTCTGGTTGGTCGAAGTCGCATTTTCGGAAAAAAAAAATAAGTAAGGAGAAAGAGAGAGTAGAGAGGAAAAATAAACAATAATTTGGTCAAGTATAAAAGAGGGAAATGAAGGCCCAATATATTCAAATCTGCAATAGATATTCCATTTCCTGGAAAGATATCTTTTGTTTGTTGTTGGATCAGTTGTATACATATTGCATATACTTGGAAAGAAATATGAAGGTAATGGGCACAGGAAACAACATATAGAAATTTGAAATTTCCTGAACCCATGAACTCGACGATCCTCCAAAGAGATTTCAATAAATTTTCAAGTGTGGAAAGTGGTCGGATGAGCTTCAAAATAGGGTGACGGATTCCCGAGGAGCCATAAGGCCCCAAGTGTAAAATTATATGTATCAGAGCATTTCGGTGAAAAATGTGTAACACAGAGGAGGGGATGATGTGGGAGTCCAGAAGTAAATATGCATATCGCAGAAGCCAAAGTGATATTTGCAGGTCACAAAACAATGGAAAGTGCAATTTAGACAAAGGGGAAGCTCTCGGTCGAAACACGTGAATCCGCCAACCCGCACAGCAAGGCATTTTCAGAAAAAAAATGATTAAGTAAACAGAAAGAGAAACTACAGGGGATAAAAGAGTGGGAAAATATAAAGTTGGAGGGAAATTTTTGCAAGTGCGAATTGGTTTCAAACAAGCCCCATTGTTGCAAAACCATCATTTTCTAGTAATTGTCAGCAAATGCTTTATTGAAGATTAGATTTTATTGCAACTTGTGGGTGTAAGTGTGTTCTTGATACATTCTTCCATGACTAAAACATATTAACTTAAGTATTAAACTTCTTCCATTATGGGTTTTTAGCATTAAATATTAATAATTTCATGTCTAGAAACAAGAATGATGATCTTTCTGCAACATTGTCATTTGGTATTACTATGTTCTATTTGCATTGCGAATAGAATTGAAAGTTGGTTTGAAACTGTGTGTAATTCATTTTTTGTTTGCATAAAATCCCGATGGATCGACACAGTACATTGTCATATAATTGTTAGATGCTCCATTTTAGAACAAATTACCTAAGCAAATACAATATCGAATAACTACGAGACTACCGAACCATGCCAATGAGAAGAAGAATTGAATCCAGAAAAGAAGCAGCAACCAAGACTCCAAGGCAAATATTTTTAATAGCAAATCCATTAAAAAAAAAAGAACATTGAGCATTGTACATCTATCCTTAGAAATTGGACCCAGTTCTTTGGGCCAAAACATTGAACGTATATTCCACAAACATAGGCATGGGATCCACAACATGCAGGACCCATCGAGATGCTCTTCAACATGCATACAAAACTGATTACCATGCCTTTGTTTTTAGGAAATCCTTGTAGTTTTCTCCTCAATGGATCATCCTGTGGTAAAATTGATAGTTCTTAGAAGCTTCCCGTGAGGAAGAAGATGAAAAATGTTGTAGGGAAAATGGAATAGACTTTAACTGAAAGTTAGGACACACCAATAAACCACCTCTCCATGGTCAAAAACTTTAGGGACACAGGTTACACGTGAAATTATAGAGGCCCAAATTAGTCCATTCTGGGTGGAAGGAGATGACTAGTAGAAATATGCCTTGCACCGGTGGGAGTTCTGGTCCTCATTCCCTAAGATGTTAATCGTATATCTAGAGAATAGGACAATAGTCCCGCAATTGAATAGTTTTTTGGCTTGAAATATATCTCTGGGAGCATCAACATATCATTTCCTNAAAAAAAAAGAACATTGAGCATTGTACATCTATCCTTAGAAATTGGACCCAGTTCTTTGGGCCAAAACATTGAACGTATATTCCACAAACATAGGCATGGGATCCACAACATGCAGGACCCATCGAGATGCTCTTCAACATGCATACAAAACTGATTACCATGCCTTTGTTTTTAGGAAATCCTTGTAGTTTTCTCCTCAATGGATCATCCTGTGGTAAAATTGATAGTTCTTAGAAGCTTCCCGTGAGGAAGAAGATGAAAAATGTTGTAGGGAAAATGGAATAGACTTTAACTGAAAGTTAGGACACACCAATAAACCACCTCTCCATGGTCAAAAACTTTAGGGACACAGGTTACACGTGAAATTATAGAGGCCCAAATTAGTCCATTCTGGGTGGAAGGAGATGACTAGTAGAAATATGCCTTGCACCGGTGGGAGTTCTGGTCCTCATTCCCTAAGATGTTAATCGTATATCTAGAGAATAGGACAATAGTCCCGCAATTGAATAGTTTTTTGGCTTGAAATATATCTCTGGGAGCATCAACATATCATTTCCTTACAGTGAAAGTCTTCCGACTAGAATGGACTACTTTGGACCTCTAGAATTCCTAATTTCGAGTTGAAAAGAGGCTATTGCGTTCAATGTCGGTTTCTTTTCTGAAACTCCTTCTTTTGGTGTTGTCAGGACTCCCATCACTGAGACGGGTAGTTTTTCCCATTATGATTGATTTAAATTTGGGTGCAAGAGTGGGAACAGTCTCTGCATCACCATCATCCATTTTTGTATCATTGTCCATCATATCATCTTCTTCCAGCTCGGAATCCATGGCATCAACCTTTGCGCTAGCCATCAATGCAACTGGGCAGGTTCTCTGAGCAAGCAGGGTTGCCTTGGAATTATTTGGCTTGAAATATATCTCTTGGTGTACCAAGGGACCATATCCTTTTGTGCTCCTGGGCAGAGGGAGATGAGTAGTAAGAATATTCCCTGAAATACTAGAACCTCTGGCCATCATGCCCGAAGGTGTTCACTGTATCTAGATAGAACTGCTGCCACAAGTTAATGAGAATTTACGTTTGCTCCAGACGATGTTTGAAATGAAAATTAGGGAGGGATAATAAACCCTCCACAAATCCTGGTTTAATGTATATCAATGGAATATCTCCTCGAACCTTTTGCTTATCAATGACAATCTCTAGGGTTCGTGCATAATGAGTTGTTACCATTAAATGTCACTAATTGCATATTTAGAAAAATGTGTGAAGGTGGCAGCGACGACGAAGAGCGATTAAGAATTAGAGATTTCTTAAAGGTGCCAACCAGATGACACACGAAAGAGATTGCATCATGTTTGAAATGAATACTTGGAAATGATAACACTCTTCTTCGCAAATATTGGTTTAATTCGTAGTAATGCCAAATCTTCTCCAGCCTTCCAGACATTAATGAGAATATTAATGGTTCTTAGACGATGAACTACTAGCATTAAATCTTAATAATTGCATATTTGAAAGAAGTATGAAGCTAGTGGTGATGGCGAAGAGTGACCAAGCATTGTACATTTCATCCACCCGCCAACCCGCGAAACAGATTCCAAGAAATGCCAAAGTATGGAAAGAGGTAAGGCGGGTTACAAAAAAAAGGGTCACAAGATATACCCAGGAGACATGAGGGGCCGATGGTAAAATTGTATCTCAATGATAGATTTCAGCTATCAATTTGTATATCGTGGAATTTTAGGTGTTGTTTGTGTGTAGGGGAACAATGGAAGCACAATGTCGAGAGAGAAATTCGTATATTGCAGAACTTCACGTGTTGTATATAAAAGCACGAGACATTCGAAAAAAGGACCAAGGAAACAAAAAGAGAAAGCATACAGGATCAAGGGGAATTTGTTTGCTAATTTGTAAATCGTGGAAGTTCGGGTGCTATTTGCAAGCGACAGAACAATGGAAACACAATGTTGAACCCGCCTATCCAGGAACCCGTGATTCAAAAATTTTGTTCAATATGAAACGGGGAAGCAGTCGATCGGGCTAGTGATATAAAAGTAACAATGGAAATATGAAGACGTGAATCTGCCAAATCCCACACCTAGACATTTTGTGAAAAACGAGTAAGTAAAGAAAGGGAAAGCAGAGGGAAAAGAGAAAGCATATGGCAATTTTTGGAAGAAGGAATTGTTGTAAGAAAACACCATTGATGGTATTAATAGTAACTATGAATTGCATTAAACATGTTAATAGGTTCTTGAATCAAGGAATAGATACAATGAGCGATGTTTATAGTTTCCAGGATTTGTTTGTATAAGAGAAGCATCAAAATGTTCCAAGAAAATCAAGTTTTGGATGTTTAAGTAAAGTTTTTGTACTGTTAGCTTCACCGCAAGTATAACAATGTCGAATTTGAATTTTAATGTCCCCTCATTCATATGATTGTTCCATTAGACTTCGCATAGTATATGTTCTTTTATTTCAAGTTTTTTTCTAATTTGTAGATCGCGGAAGTTTAGGTGTTGTTTGCAGGCGATAGAACAATGGAAGCACAATGTTGAACCCGCTTATCCGATAATCCGCCTATTTAGAAACCCGTGAGCCAAAATGTTTGTACAATATGAAACGGGGAAGTGGTCGGTTGGGTTGGTGATATAAAAGTAAGTGAAATCTGAAGACATGAATCCGCCAACTTCCACACCTAGAAATTTCCGAAAAATGAGTAATACATACTAAATTTGTACTTTTATAAAGTATGGACATGATATTTTATAGAGCATGTACGGATCCCTCATTCCATACTTAGGCACTTTTTGGATCGCGTGATCTCGGGCTGGTGGGCTTAAAATTGGGCCTCTATTATTTTGTGTTCTACAAATAGCACCCAGAGTTCCGCGATATACAAATTGATAAGCGGACTTGCAGGATGGTTGGCTCAACATTTCACTTCTATTGTTCTATGTCGTCCAAACAACACTCAGATTTTCGTGATATACAAATTGAAAAATGAACTCCAAGGATGGCGGGCGCAAGATTGCGATTGTTTATGGATGGTGATCCCTATCAACTATGTAACATTATCTAAAAACATTATTTTCAATACTAAGTTATTAATATTAAATATTGATATTGTACAATTTAATTACATAAAATTATTAAAGGATTTTAAATATATTATTTAAAAGAAAAACCCACCTATTCGGAAACCCATGATCCAAAAAGTTTGTACAATATGAAATGGGGAAGCGGTTGGTCGGGCTGGTGATATACAAATAAGTGGAAATCTGAACATGTGTATCCACCAACTTCCTCACCTAGAAATTTTCTGAGAAACGAGTCATACATACTAAATATGTACTTTTATAAAGTATGGACATGATATTTTATATAGCATGTACAAATCCCTCATTCCATACTTAGCCACTTTTTGGATGGTGAGTTCCCGGGCTGGTGGGCTCAAAATTGGGCCTCTATTGTTTTGTGTCCTACAAATAGAACCAAGAGTTCCACGATATACAAATTGACAGGAAGACTTGCGGTTTGGCTGGCTCAACATTGCACTTCTATTGTTTTGTGTCCTCCAAACAACACTCAGAGTTCTGTGATATACAAATTGGCAGACGGACTCCAGGGCTAGCAGAGTCAAGATTTTGATTGTTTATGGATAGAAATCCCTATCAGTTATCTAACATTATCTAAAAAAATTATTTTCAAATATTAAATTATTAATATTAGATATTGATATTGTAAAATTTAATTACATAAAATTATTAAAGGATGTTAAATCTCTTATTTAAAAAAAAATGAAGTAAACAAAACAAAGTTGTTTTAAATTCTACCACCACAAGTATAACAATGACAAATTTGAATTTTAAGGGCCAGGGATGATCTTAAGGATGGAAAATTATTTTTAAATGTAGAAAGCTTGGTGAATCTTACTAATCCTTCATATGTCAACTATAGATGTTTGGCGATATTTTTGTAAAAATATTCAAATTTCTAAGTAT
>SNQJ01S0108368.1:0-12382 GCA_010110895.2 Picea sitchensis
TCATCCCTGGAGCCTCTCATGTGTCAGGAGTTAAAGAAACTACTAGATGCCAAAATTATCTTCCAGGTTAGACACTCTGCATGGGTAGCAAATTTGGTTCCTGTGAGGAAAAAGTATGGGGAGATCCACCTATACGTAGATTTCAGAAACCTCAATAGAGCTTCAGAAAAGGACAACTACCCAGTCCCACCGATGGAGAAACTCTTGCATACCGTGTCAGGCTCTGAGATTTTCTCCCTGCTGGACGGTTTCTCAGGTTAAAACTAGGTTCTAGTTTCAGAAGAAGACCGCTTGAAAACTACCTTCTGAACCAAGTGGGGAACCTTAGATTATAAACGCATGCCCTTTGGGTTAATCAATTGTTGGAGGTAGGCCAAAGGCCAAAGTGGAAAAGCATGGAATTTTTGGGAAATAAAGCATGCACGAGCGAAGCGACAACGAGAAGGAAGAACAACACACGCGCATGCAAGGAAAGAAACAGCTGGAAGGGAGAAAAACACACATGCATGGGAGGAAGACCTAATAACGGTAGGGTTAGGGTTTTGGTAAGGTATTGTAAAAAATTGAAGAGCCCTAAATGTATACATATAGATACTTAGGTATCATAAGGGGTTCACTCCAGAGGATTATTATGCTATTGTAGTTACGCATGAGTTGATGCGATATGTAATGGTTTGCTGTAAGACCTATTTGGTGTAAGCTGTTGAGATAGAGAGAACGAGGGAGGGTAGATCCTGAGGGTTAGGTCATAGGCTATGGATCCTGGTGCGATCTAGTCCACCTCATCTAAGATCTCACCCGATTGAGAAGAGTTGTAAGCACGCGACGCTGTAGATGTGAACATAATATAATAAAAGAGATGAGAGCCAAATCTTTGTGGATGTAGCCCCAAGAGGGGGTGAACCATGGTAAAATCTGTGTTGTGTGATGAATGTTTGCATATATTATTGTCTGAAACAATTATTATTATGTTGAATGAATGAGTTATTCTATTGCTTGTTTAAGTGATTTTGTGATATTAAGGGAATAAGCCTATGGATCTACTACATAAGTCGCGAATAACAATATGTTGCATTGACAGTCATAATAATGGTTCAATATTTAGCTGGCTTATCTCACACTCAATCCTAGGCTGTAAACACCTGAGTCTTACAACCACCCATTAAAGCTATCTTGGGTGAGACTGCCCAATGCATTCCGTGTGCTACATTGCCTTCTGGTTTACCAGGATGGCCGATAGTTTTATAGGCTTTGTTGGAAACCCGAACAGACATGAACCCTGGGTCAATAAACTCAGCCATGATAGAAGAATAAGAGTAACCAACAAATGTCCTGCCTATTGGAGGAAAGTCAGAGGACAAAGTGGAAAAGCATGGTGTTTTTGGGAAAAAAAGCATGCATGAGTGAAGCGACAGCTAGAAGGAAGAACAACACACGTGCATGCAAGGAAAGCAAAAGCTGGAAGGAATAACAACACACACACATGGGAGGAAGACCTAATGACGATAGGGTTAGGGTTTTGGTAAGGTATTGTAAACAACTGAAGAGCCTGAAATGTATAAATATAGGTACTTAGGTATCATAAGAGGTTCACTCCAAAGGATTATTATGCTATTGTAGTTATGCATGAGTTGATGTGATATGTAATGGTTTGATGTAAGACCTATTTTGTGTAAGTTGTTGATCTAGAGAGTATGATGGAGGGTAGGTCTTGAGGATTAGGTTGCAGGATGTGGAGCCTGGTGTGATCTAGTCTGCCTCATCTAAGATCTCACCCGACTGAGAAGAGTTGTAAGCACGCGACACTGTAGATGCAAACATAATATAAGAAAAGAGCCAAGAGACAAATATTTGTGGATGTAGCCCTATGAGTGGGTGAACCATAGTAACATTTGTGTTGTGTGATGAATGTTTGCATATCTTATTTTCTGAAGCAGTGATTATTATGTTGAATGAATGAGTTATTCTATTGCTTGTTTAAGTGATTTTGCGATATTAAGGGAACAAGCCTATGGATCCACTGCATAAGTCATGAATAACAATATGTTGCATTGAAAATCCATAATAATGGTTCAATATTTAGCTGGCTTATCTCACACTCAATCCTAGGCTGTAAACACCCGATTCTTACAACCACCCATTAAATCTATCTAGGGTGAGACTGTGTAGTGCATTTTGTGTGCTACATTGCCTTCTGGTTTACCAGGAGGGCCGATACATTTAGAGGCTTTGTTGGAAACCCGAACAGACATGAACCTTGGGTCAATACAATTAGACAGGATAGAAGAATAAGAGTAAACAACAAATGGTTCTGTTGCCGTTGGTAGGAACAAGAGAGGAGTGAGTAGAGGAGATAATTCAAAGATATGTCGGAGGCAGATCTAGAAAAGGTTAGGGAAGAGACCAATGAGCCATTAGGAGGGAATGTTGAGGCTGTGGAATCCCACAAAAATAAAGATTGAAAATTGGCTAATAACTAAGGAGCTAGAGTTTGCACATAAATACAATAGAAACCTTAGACTAACACCTCGTAAATATCTTGAGAAATATGTTTTTACTGATTTACACAAAGTATTTTTCTGTGATTTTCCGCATCTATTACATGATTGGATACTTAGGTTGAAGGATAACCACGCAACGAACTGGATTCGAGAGATAGAATGGACCCCAATACAGATTGAACAACTTTAGCAGGTGAACAACAAGTTCACCCGCGCAGTAGACTTTTGGTTTGACAATATTGTGGCAGGTTTTATAACAGAGTTTTCAGTCGACACAACGAAGTCGTATAGTGCAACGGAACAAGATTTTTTATGTGGACCCCGAGGAGGGTACATTCGATTGATGTATACTTCTATTAAGATACTATTGTATAACAAAGGTGTAATGATAATGGAGTCAGACAACTAAACTTCCCTGTGTGCATGGGGGAAGGGGGGAAGCACTGACAGGAAGAGGAGGAATGGAAGGAGGAAAGGATAAGGGAAAGAAGGAATAACCCTTGGACCCAATCATGATTGACAATGAACAGATCAAGAAGATCATGGTGATAGCTGGAAACACACATAGTGGAGTACCTTACCAATACAAGGTGAATACCAAGAAGAGAGCCGTAGTCATGAGGGAAGGCTTGGTGAGTGATGAGGAAGAGGTGTATGATCTCCGAAATGTGGAGCATATTGGGGAAATCCCGCGTGCAACATATGAGAGGAAGATGAGAGGTCCGAGAATGAGGAGAGAAGGTAGCAATCCGATCCATATCAATGTCAGTGTGGAACCCATAAACCCATGTGCAACTAATACACCAAAGAGAACACCACCATTTAGACAACCAAAGTTCAGAAGCATTTAGACAACAAGAAGTACATCCACACAAGGAAAAACAACTGGAGGAGCTAGTTCAGGCAGCACTAGTCAAGTATCTACACCATGTGGAGGTAGTAGTTCATCATTTGGAATGGAAGGACATGATCCCACCATCAGTTTACCATAATTTCGAGGAGAAGCAACAAAAGACCCATAGAAACACTTGCTTATTTACGAAAAAATATGGGAATAAAAACAGATCACTGATGAAGATACCAAACTTGTGCAGTTAGCGATTATGCTAAGAGACTGCGCACTATAATGGTACATGAGTTTAGATGCAAACAGTGCTCCTGGGATGACAATAACACTGGAAGACATTAAGAAGTTACTGATAAATGAATTCCAGAAGCCAGACTTAGAATATCAATATATGAATGAGATGATTGAAATAATACAGAAACCAGGAGAGTATGTATGGGAGATCAATAAGAGATTCAAGCGATTGAAGGGAAAGTTAAAATATCTCATGACTGAGATGCAACATAGATACTTGTTTGTCAATTCACTACTCCCACATTTAAAATATACATTGCGACAACAAAATTTCCAGACATAGGCAGAGGCTTTGCAGGCAGCCTTGCAACTGGAAGAAAACTAGTACTAGAAAACAGACCCAACTATTGAAGAACTGAAGGAGAACCTGAAGAATTTAATGTTTCAACTAAACCATAATAAAAACAAAGACAAACGAGAAGCTATTTTGTGTAACACATGCAGGACGGGAGGACACCACAAGAACGAATGTCCAACATTCATGCAGTATATGGAAACAAGGATGCCAAACCCGTTACCAATAGGAGGACCATGGTGTGAAGTTTTTAAGACACCATGTCATGACCCCTATCATTTCTCGATGATGCATAAGTACTAGACAATTCCAAAGAATTCATACTACACCTTTTGCAAGTCAGTGGGCCACGATGACAAAGATTGTAGAACTATGGAGTTGATGTGAGAAAGGACATCAGACGCATATAAATTGCAGGCATAAATGATGACAGGGCAAGCCACACCACAGTTTAACCCAGCTCCAACTCCATACAATACTGTGCAACAATAGTATAATACTGCGGAACAACCATACAATAATTCACAACCACAATACAACGCAACACAACCTCAGTACAATACTGCACAGTATAATCAGGCACCTCAATATAATGTGTCGAGAGGAGATAGAGTAGGATAAAGAGGTGGAGGATGAGCAAGGGAGGTTTCAAACGAGGTATAGGACTAGTAGTGTGTCACAATTGTCAACAACTAGGACATTATGCAAGGGAATGTCCACTTCCACCAAAAACTTGTATGTATTGTTGCTCATCGGACCACGATACAGAAGAATGTCCGACACTACTAGTAAATATCTAGGAAAAGAGGAACCAGAACAACCAGAATGTTCAGTGGATTTTCCACGAAGCAAGGGATGAAGGACTGAACATTAATATAGTTACTCATGGAGGAGCTAAAACATGGGATGACACTGTTCAACAAGAGCCAGCACAAAATCAATGGGTGAAAAAGAATGACGAACCAATGAAATAGTTCGACACGTAGAAGTAAAATGAGATATTTAAGCAAGCCTGACCAGAATTTAAGAAGGAATATATTGTGACAACTTCATCTGCACAACAAAGAAAGGAAGCACCATAATAAAAAATGCCTCCGTTATTGGATCATACCAACGAAATACATTCCATGGGACAAGTAAGTACAATCAAAGGATTTTTGCAATCATGTGTAAAGGTATTAAGTGATCCATCATCTGTGAAAATATTGCAAAACATACGATAAAAATGTAGTATTGAGACGAAAGGAAAACTAGAACCAAAGATAGTCAATCACCTACACATAAGAAGAAGAATAAGTAGGGAATTTAGATTGAATGCCAACATTGAAGATTTCAATATGGGAGACATTATACTAGATCTAGGATCTGAAGTTAATGTACTACCAAAGAAGACGTGACAATGCATGGGAGAGCCCACATTAAGATATTCACCTGTTCAATTGAAACTAGGAAACCAACACCAATTCCTCCCAATAGGTAGACTGAAAGGAGTGATAGTAGAACTATATGGAGTGTGCACTAAAGCATAATTTGAATTCATAGAAATAGTGGACGACACAACACCATACCCAACGTTGTTTGGTATGGATTAGGTGTTTAAAAACCAGACCATAATCAACTTGAAGACCAGAAAACTGACATTTGAGTCAAGAGAATACAGGGTCATCATGCTGTTAGACCCATAAGAAGGGGAGAGGTTCATAGAACCTACTTGTTTTGACCTAGAGGAAATCTACCAGTTGTATAGAACAACTACGCGCGATGAGGATTACGTCAACCCAACTACAGACGTGATACTCAGTTGATGGAGCATCACTTCGTGTGCAACAAATTCAGATACTGGTTTAGAGAACTGGCAACAAAGGCTACACGAAGTATCCATCAAGAGATGTGAAAGAATAGACTTCGCAGTAATATGGGTAGGCACAAAAATCAGAGAACCACCTAGTTTCCACGAGGTAAACGATTTGGAAACATTCTTAGCATAGTACGAAGATGAAGTCTTGGAGAACCAAAGACTGTTAGAACTTGATCTAACATTCAAGGCCACACCTGCAAGATGGTGGGGCGCACACAAAGAAACAATCACATACTGGTACCAATGTAATCGGTTACTGCACATAAGGTTCGGCACAGAACATAAAAACAACAAACAATAGAAGTATGATGGACAAAGAGAACCAACTGAGCACTTGGAGGAGTGTAGAACGCTATGGAAAATAACACCTCCATAGGAATGGCCTCATCATTTTATACACATTCTCGAGGGTATACTAGCAAATTGGTATACAGACCAGGAATTGTGCAAAGGAACTATGATCTGGATGATATTGCAACATAATTTTACAGTCACCTTCTCATTCGAGCATGAGAACCCCAACATAGATGCCACTCTTAAGAAGATAAGAGGAGTAATATTCATCCAAGCACCATAAATATAACGTATCACAGAAGAGAAACAACAAAATAAATAGATAGTCAAGGAACTGTTGTCATGTTACCATGTGCAAGAGGAAGCACCAGATAAAGATTATCTGCGCGATATCCAGATTGAAGAAGCAGAAGGGGAAAGAGATGTGGAAGGGCCACCCATAGAATTTGAAGTCATTTTCGTGCCGATTAAAGTAAAGAAAGTCAACATTGGGGCAACCGAGCATCTCAAAATGGATAGCATTGGAGATTACTGGGATTACAAACAGTGAAAAGTGTAATAGAGTTATTGCACGAATACAATGACTTGTTGCCCACAACATTTGCAGATATGAAGGGTATTGCAGGAGAGCTAGGAGAAATGAAGATACCATTTAGACCAGAAGCGAGATCGATCAGACAATGACCAGATAGACTGGATCCCATATATAAGTAGAAATTCAAAGCTGAGATCGACAGGATGCTAGAAGCTGGCATCATAGAACTGGTCAAAGAATCAAAATGGATAAGCCTAATGGTAGTATAGGAAAAGAAACAAGGAGGGATCAGGATATGTGTCAACTTGAGGAGGTTGAACGATGTATGCCTACACGACCGATTCCCTACACCTTTCACAGATGAAGTGTTAGAGAACGTAGGAGGACATGAAGCCTACTCATTCACCGATGGATTCTCAGGTTACCATCAGATAAAGATAGCACAAGAAGACAGATACAAGACCACGTTTTTGATAGAATGGGGATTGTATCAGTACACAATCATGACGTTTGGATTGAAGAATGCACCAACAATCTTTTCCAGATTAGTCATTGTAGCGTTTAAGGAATTCATCCACCAGTTTCTCGAAGTATACCTGGATGATTGGACAATATAGAGTTTGTTGAAAGACCATGTAGAAGTGTACGACTAATGTTGAAAAGATGCAGACAGTGTCAGATATCACTAAATATAAAAAAATTCATATTTGGAACACTATTTGGGATACTAGTGGGCCATATAGCATGCAAACAAGGTTTACTCGTAGATCCTGCAAAGATCACAGTCATTGTTAACCTAGCACCACTGAAAACAGTCCATCAACTAAGAGCAACGTTGGGACACACAGGTTAATACATGAAATTTATCATAGGATATGTGCAAATTACTGCACCGATGGAAAATATGCTAAGAAAGGATACAAAGATTCAGTGGAACGACAAGTGTCAACACGGTCTGGATACCCTACAGGAAAACATGGTCACCGTGCCGATATTAGTCTTTCCATATTGGGAGAAGACATTTCACGTACATGTAGATGCATCAACCATAACACTTGGAGCTATCTTGGCACATACAAGAGTGGGGGACTTGGATCACCTGATAGCATTTGCGAGCCGGAAGCTATCGAACTCAGAACATAACTATAACACAACAAAGAGAGAAGGGCTAGCTATGGTTTATGCATTGCAAAAGTTCAGACATTACTTATTGGAGAAACACTTTAAGATGTTCATAGATCACTCAGCCCTGAAATATCTAGTCAACAAGCCAGTGTTGGGGGGTAGAATTTGTCAATGGCTACTCTTATTTCAATAATTTGACTTTGAAGTCATCGTCAAAATAGGAAAGTTGAATGCAGGACTTGACCACATATTAAGGGTCATAAACAGAGAAGAACCTACGAATTTAGAAGTCAACTTTCCAGATTCACAACTATTCTCAGTTCAGATCACTGATGAATACTTCACAGACATCATTCAGTACTTAAGCACAGGTAATGCACCCCAAGAGTATAATACCACCCAGAAGAAAAATCTGGTATTCCGTGCCGCCGACTATCAATTGATCGCAGAACACCTGTATAAGATGGGTGTAGATAGCATCTTGCGAAGGTACGTATTAGAGCATGAAAGACCAAGAGTCTTAGAAAAATCTCATGAAGGAATAGCAGGAGGACATTATGAAGGAAAAAATACCATTGAGAAGGTATTGTGCACAGGACTATGGTGGCCAACAATTCACAGAGATTCGAAGCAGTACTGTCAAAGATGCGACATATGTCAAAGGGTAGGCAAACCCAACAGAAGGGACGAGATGCCATTTCAACCACAAGTAACATTACAGGCATTCGATAAATGGGCAATAGACTTTATGGGACCAATCAACCCACCAACAAAAAGAACAGGAGCAAGGTACATTATCACTGCGACGGAATACCTAACAAGATGGGCGGAAGCCGCACCAGTGAAGGATTGCAGTGCAGAAACATCAGTGCACTATTTGGGTGCCCAAGAATTTTGATGAGCGATCAAGGAATGCACTTCATAAACAACACTATCAACGCTATGATTGAAGAGTTTGAAGTCCATCACCAGAAGAGCACACCATATCACCCATAGGTGAATGGCATAGTGGAAGCATTCAAAAAAATCCTGGAGAACACACTAACAAAGATCTGTATGTCAACAGGGATGACTGGGATCTCAAAGTACCAACAGTATTATGGGAATATAGGACTATGTGAAAAATGTTGACAGGGCACACACCATTTAAACTGGTTTACGACCAAGAAGCAGTGGTGCCACTAGAATTTCTAGTACCAAGCTTGCGTGTAGCAACAATGACTCAAATGACAGAATGAGGCGCAGTACAGGAGAGACTGAATCAGTTAATGACCATGGAGGAAGAGTGGATCCTAGTAGGATTCCACCAACAAGTTCAGAAAGCAAGAGATAAATCTTGGCACGATAGACATATCAAGAAGAAAACGTTCAAGGAAGGGGATCTAGTACTGATGTATGACAACAAATCGTTTCAGCACCCGGGAAAGCTCATAATGCATTGGTTAGGACCATATGTCATAAAATATGTCATAGATGGAGGAGATGTACAATTAAGAGATTTAGAAGGCATATAACTAAGAGGGATGATCAATGGGAGCCGACTGAAGCTATACAAGGACAATCGACAACCCACCGCGCAGTAAAAAAAAACTAGTATATTGAAAAAGAACAAAAAGGAAAAGAACCAAAAGGGGCACAGTGCACCGGAAAAAGAAATAACATGCACATTTAGAAACACAAACTCGGTGAGGAGAAGCAAAACGATCACATACAAAGGGTAACAAGTGGGAAAAGGAAAGTCGACAAAAGCAGGATGACATGACAACAATAGGCATAATTAAAGGATGACAAGGACCAATGGGACGCCACATTAAAACACACCAGCGAGAGACGACAAGGCAGAGTAATGAAAAGTACTAAACCATCGGAGATGAATTGAACCCATAGTTAAGGTGCATTAAAACCCATAATGAAGGAAGCTTCATCGACAAGCTTCATGGAAAACCCATACAACACACAAACGCAGGAGAAAACCGTCTATTTGCAAAAGAAGAGCAGACAAAGAGCAATAAAGGACAAAAATCATAGAGCGAGTTCACAGAGGTCACATAGATAATTTGAACCCTACAAATGGTCAACATTCACCACTAGGGAACCACCCAAGCAAGAAGAAGTGAGACAGCCCACCAGGAAAACTAGAGTTTAGACCAGGTCATGAGTACAAGCATAAGAAGGTGAAGAATAGCTGCCGAAAATCATCAACGTTGACGAAATCCCATCCCTAGAAATAACACCAGTGCACCTTGTTAGAATATGAAAGATTGTGCTCATTTTACCATTGACAATACCCTTGTCATCCAACCATAGGCCGAAGCCACCCTCCGAGCACCTTAACCTTGACATAAAATCATTTTGGAAGCAAACCCTAGGCTAGATAGCCAAACAAAGGGTAGAGCACCTTTCCCCAAGGATATCACATCAACAAGAGCTAATCAGATAGTCCAAACCCTAACCAAGAGATAGTCCAAGCCAAATGTGATCTCCTAGCTGCAGTTGCTGCAATGGTAGCTCTCCTCAAAGTTGCGCACAAGACTGGGCACTGCAATGCACACAAGTTGCTGCTCTAGAATTCTGAGACTGCCTTCCAGAATGAGAACTGGCCTCCTACATTTATACTAATTCTGGCTAACTGCCTGGGCCGACTTCTCATTCTGGGTATCTTTCTGTTCAGTATATTATTATTTCTTCTGGCCGACTTCTTCTCTTGGAGGCTAATAACTTAATATAAATTATCTTCTTGAGCCAACAAGTCTTCTAGGGTTATTAACCAACTCTTTAGGGTTTCTTCTTTCTTCCTGGAGTGTTATATTCTCGTTAGGTTTACACGTGGAGGTAAATACCTCCCACAAATACCATAATATCAACACTCCCTCCTAGCTAGGGAGGTATTACATGTAATGGTCTTGAGCACAAAACAAACCATTCACCTGGTAGCATCAACATAGTTGTCTAGACTATCATCATTACCATCAGTGTCATCAGTTGCATCATCTCTTGAAACCATACTCCATCTGAGTAATCAAACATGATGATGGATATGTCACTCACACCATAGAGTGATACAAGAGCCATTCTTCTGTCCTAGAAGAGTAGATGTTCTGAACCATTTTCTGTCTGGGAAATCTCTGTCCTTTAATCATTCATTTGGTCGATAATCATTTACCAAACTGCTGATAATCTTCAAGGTAATCGGAAAAAAATATAACACAACTGTGTCTATCCATAGTAGTACATAACTACAATCCAGTGGTACACTACCACACCAAGTAGCAAACAAGTACTTGATTAATAACGTATAGTCATGAACAATCGAACACATCCACCACAGTAGTATACATCTATTGTCATGCAGTCTTCATAACAATCATCTGATATCAACTTGCACAGAAACAATGTTATGTTATAAATTGAATCATCTGGGCCAATATTTCACTCACATCTGTGAGTTCTGAGAGAATATCAGCCCTCAAAGTAGAACATCGACGATGGGCTATCTTCCTTATTCTTCTCAAACAAGGAAGAATGATTGTTCTAATTTCTGAACCTGGACTATTCCTCACCCTGGGCCATTCCTCCGACACTAAAAAAAGTGTAACCTGGAGAGAATGAATCTGCCCTAAGGAATGCCTGTCCCTGATTGCTGAGCCTGGACCATTCCCCACCCTGGGTCATTCCTTCGGCACTAAATAAAGTGCAACCTGGAGAGAATGAATACACCCTAAGGAATGACTGTCCTGACCATTTCCTCTGTTAACCACAAGAGGAAAAGACTATCCTTTACTAACCTCCAAAACAGACCATTCCTCATGTTAACCATAATGAGAAATTTCTGTCCGGTGAGGCGAGCCAATCTTCTTGAGTAACCCTCAAGAAGAGAGACTGCCCTAGACCACTCCCCATGTTAACCACAATGGGAAGTCGTTGTCTATGGTACATCAACAATCTGGATCATTTCCCATGTTAACCACAATGGGAAATCACTGTCCATCAAAAATCTCAATCCACTTTCTGAATAGGAAAGAATCTACTCATCCTGGACCATTCTTCGAACTGAAAAATGACTTTCCATCAATCAATAATATATCAGTTCTCCCTCCCAACCCGGGAGTCATCTCTTCCTTTTTCAATAAGGAATTCGTCTCCACGAGCTCCAACTTGAGTACACAAACTCTTTCATATTGGATAGAAGTTTTACCAAAATGTCTGCTTATCTGCTCATCTGTGGAGATATGTATTGGAGAACCACATTCTCCTTTCTGGACTTCATCATAGATAATGTAATTCTTGATTTCAAATGTACTTTGGTATGGAACACTGGTTTTCTATGAAGGCTTCATGTAGCTCTGATCAATAGAGTATGTTATTGTTGGAAAACTAGAACATATCCATGTGGCACTTTCTTCTGTCATAATGAGATCTGATCTATTGAGTAATCATCTTGATACAATATCTCTATTATAGAAAATCTTCACCATGCTTCTGCTGTGCACTGGAGGTTCTCCACCAAGTTGTCTTCTTCTATCTGCATACAAGGGTCTCTTTCTGGTATGCCTTAAAGTCTTGAGGTTGGTCTTCATATGATCTTTATTCAATTTCTCTGGAGAACATTCTTTGCATTCATCTGATGTAGAAC